>ML776584.1:1842422-1901865 GCA_009831015.1 Picea engelmannii
CCCCCCCCCCCCCCCCCACACACACACATATATATATATATTAAACAATTTTTAAGTACACGTATTCCCAAGTGTTCCAGAGAAATGCAAGTCTACGCTCTTGAAAGAGTTTTAAGGAAACATGGAACATACTAAAGGTAATGATAAGGATATGGATAATGCTTGTTCTGCCATGTTATGGATTGTTGGCATGTTTCAGAGATGTGATGGAAAATTGTTCAAGGCCCTCAAATTTTTTTGTAAAGGATGTTGACCTTTCACGTCTATTGTATCCTTCTTATTCTTTATTCGACAATCAGTAAGTGCATTGCAAAGCCATCCTCAAATAGTTAAAAACCCATTATGTGAATTTATATCTAATGATAATACTTGCCTCTTCATCCTCATCATCATCTTCATCACATTTTCTGGTTGTCTTCTTCTCGAAAGTCTAACATATGGAAAAATATATGTAAAGACTTTACTTCCTATTGGTTTTCATACCTAATATAATTTTCATAAATTTTATATAACTCTCTTCTAAAGCTCTCACACAAGTTTCTTTTATTTCATATACCTATGTTCTAAATCTCGCACACAATAACAAAACATCATCTATAAATGTTTATTACAAAAAAGATCTCGAAATTCAATTTTAATCATATGTCAATCTATCGTAATTTTCCCCTTTATAATAGAGTGGTACTAGATTTATAGTTTTACAAAATCAAATCCTAGTTTTAATACTGCCAATAATTGTTTTGCAGGTATGAGAAATCAATGACAAGTATTACAAAATAAGAAATTATAACAAAAAAAAGTTCATAATAGTTTTAAACTATTATTAATCTATATTCTTTTAAGATAACATTTGTTTGTATTTTTCTTTGTTCACCCTATTAAGCCTAATAATTGTTGTGAATTTATGAGGAATTTGAGATTGGCATAGAAAAATAGTGTGAGAGCAGTAAACATAGGGTAAGAGAAGTAAGCATAGGGTAACGAAAACTCACATAGTTGAAGCAATTGCATTTCCTGCAGATATGCTTCTTCTTCCAGGGATTTATCAGCATCATCCTTTGTTAAAGAGGTTGGGCTTGCAAATCTATCTACTTCCATATCTACTCTGCATGAAAATGGAAAAGGGAGAGCTGAAAATTGAATAGGTTAACGAATAAGTTAACTTCAGTAGGAGAAGTCGAGTAGATAGACTATGCAGGGATGGAGGCGAGAGGAAGCATTTAAGTGGATCTAGAAACATCTCTGGAATAGGTGGTGTCTACATGTCACTTCACATTGGTGCAGTCTATCTGCACATCGACCTACAAAATTAAATTTATAAAATTTAAATATTAAAAGAAATATTTTATTTATTTTTTAAATTCAAATTATTAATTATTTTTTAAAAAACATGCAAAAGTTTGGGAAAATAACCAAAAAGCACCAATTAATTAACAAAACACCCCAACCAATAGGTTGGTCAATAATCGTTGACCTCCCAGCAAAACCTATACTCCCTCACGAGAGGCGGGGACTAATAACAATATACTTTAAATATTTATATTAGTTTGTTTTTTACCCTTAAGAATATGGTGTTAGATGGATCATCCATGGTTCGGGTAAATTTGTGTATGTATTTTATCGATTAGATTGATTTCATATGATGGTTATTAATAATGAATATAACATGCTATAATTATTTTGAAAATTTTCAAACATGACAGGTTTAGTGAAGGGAATTTCTTTGTTAATGGAGAGTGATGGCTGGGAGTTGTCGACTCTTTGTATGAGAGTGTACAAGCAATCTCACAATTCCTTGAAACAAAGATATGTTATTTTTTGATGATGAATATTTCATTTAATTCTTAGAAGTAAAACCTAGAATTTAGAGGAAAAATATAGATGACAACAAATGCTTAAATTTATTGTTTTGGCCAAATATCTTTTATAATTTTAAAATGTGTCAAATCAAACTAACCATCTAATTAAAAAATTTTGGAAACTTAATACACATGTGTCAACTCAAACTAACTATCTAATTAAAAAAAGTTAGAAACCTAATACATTCGGTTACCTTATTTTAGGGTACTATTCACTTGATTAATAGGAATAGTGAAATGAATATGAGTTATCATAAATATTCCAAGAGACGTCTTGAAAGGCTAATCTTAAGGTCATGATCATATTTTTATATCTGTATTTCATTAATGTAAGAAAATTTACATTTATCAAAATTTAACAATGTATCAGAATTTTTAGTTCTTAGGATTTAAATATGTTATATGTTATGGTAGTTGTCCATACAATCTAGATTTTATGAGAAGAATGAAATGACTACAGATTATTAACAAATTCTTAATACAGAATAACAGAGATACAGTAAAACTAGATTTTTATCCAATAAGGAAATAAACTGAAACTATAAAATGCAGTAGAAAAAACAGGCTTTCCAGAATGGTGGTGGCTTATCTCTGAGAAGATATGTGACGACTGTGCTCATTTGAAAGAAGATGATTACAATGAGGATGTGAAGGCATTTTTACAATAAATAGGAATTTCAAAAACCATATACATCCAAAAACATAACCCTAGGAGATGAAGCGTTAAAATTCATGTGGGCCTCGTTTGGGTAAGTTAGTACATCAACTGTTCGGGGTTGTAACTTTTGCATACGATCTTCGTTTGGGGTGCACAATAGCTCGTTGGAAAGGTATCATCGAGGAGATTCATTTTGGCATCTCAATTAGAGCCTTCACCTATAATTGAGAAGCTCAATCCTGAAAAACCTTCATTTAGGCCCTCAAAATGGCCCCGGAAGTTAAAAACTACTAAAAATAGTAAATTACCAAAATTTCCAGAAAACTATTTTGAACCAGTTGGAAAAGATGGGTGGACACCGATATCCAACTAGATCAATCATCCCTCCTTAGGAATAAATGGTCTCCATTGCATTTATTTCCCCCATCAGATGAGGAAATTTATGTTGAATTTGGCCCCAAGTAAGCCACTTGCCTTGGTGCAGGAGCTGCCCTACTTTGACGACTCGATAAACCTGGATCCTTTGTTATCGAGTTCCCTTGATCTACGTGTCCACAATCTGATCACTAGATGTTTATTGTATTCAGTTGGGGTTGAGCTCTGTTAGTGTCAGTTGTTCTTCTACTTCTGAGGTGTCCAATAATTGTGGGAAATAAGGCCAAAGGAGATCCACATTTAACATTGGGTGCAATCCAAGGAAAGGAGGAATGTTGAGCTAAAAATAATTATCCACCATAGCCTTGGTGATGGTGTACGACCCATAATGAAATGGGTGAAGCTTCTGATCGGTTCTTGTAAGGAATTATTTCTACACTTGCAACCAAACTTTGCCACCCACCTCAAACTTATGTGGCACCTGATGTTGATCATGGCGCTGCTTGTACTTTTCATTGGACTTATGTAGAATATATTGAACCTATTGGAAGATGTGCTAGATATTCTCAATGAACTGGGTGGGTTTGTTAGCTTCAGTTGGAGCAAGAGATGAGTCGGTTGAGGTGAAGGCAAGGGGAAGTGCAACATCTATGGGACCCTATGGTTGGAATCCCAATCCCACCTGAAAGGGGATGTGGTGGGTTGAGCTATTCATGGCTCAGTTGTAGCTATGCTTGACATAGTGACGGCTCTCATCCCATGTGCGAGGGTACTTGAAATTATACATGCACAAGATATGCACAATCATTTGATTTACGACCTTAGTTTGGGAATATGTCTAGGGGTGGAAGTTCATGGATTTGGTGAGCTTAGTGTCCACTAGTGACTAGAGGCTCGACCAGAACATGCTAAGAAATTGTCTATCCTGATATGAGACAATGGTCTATGGGATTCCAAAATATACCCACACTCGTTCAAATAAGATCTTGGTAGTGGCTTCTGCTATGATTCTCTTCTTCCAGGCAACCAAAATCACCATCTTAGAAAAGCGATCGACAACCATAAAAACACAGTCATTTCCTCGCTTGGTGGATGGGAGGCCTGACATGTAGTCCATTGATACGGATTCCCATGGCTTGTCAGGAGTAGGAAGAGGGGTGTACATTCCCTATTTCTTAGTGGTCGGTTTCGCAATAGCGCAGGTAGTGCAGGACCTGATATACTTGTTAACCTCTCGTCGAAGTTTTGGTCAGTAGAAATGTTTTTGTACCATCACCACTGTATTTTTTATGTCGAAGTGTCCTGCCAACTGACTGTAGTGGGATTCCCAGATTAGCTTCACTCACTCTCTTGATGGAATGCAGATATGGCCCAGACGACACAACAACCCATTCTAAAGATGGAAATTATTGACAATTGTTTTTACACCCAACATTTGCTAGGTAGTGGCGAAGTCTGGGTCTGTTTCATAGATTTGGGGCCATCCAGAGGTCTCATGACCACAGGATTCTATCATGGTGGTGAGTGGCATGACTGGTGGTTTGCTGAGGAAATTAGGGAAATGGTTGGTGCTTCCTATTTTATACTTGATGTTAAGGTGGAATTGTTGCAAGTATGTTGACCACGTTTTATGGTGGTCATTTTTCAATTTGCCTTGTGTCTGCATGAACTACAGTGGCTTGTGATTAATGTGGATGACTTTCTCCTTCCCAAGAATGTAATGTCTCCACTAACGACAGTCTTTCATAATGAAGTACAATTATTTGGTGTAAGTAGGGTACTTACGGATAACATCTGATAATGTCTCACTATGATAGGCCACGGGGTGGTCATACTGAGTGAGAATGTTGCCCACAACAAGGTATGAAGCATCTGTCTTGATCTCAAAGGATTGTTACAGGTCTGGTAGTGAAAGTACTGGGGATGAGCACAAGTGATTCTTCAAATCATCGAATGTTTTTTGTTGGGAATGACCCCACGCAAATTTGGCCTTACCACCATCCCTGGTTATTAGGTTGAGGGCCCATGAAATATGGGATAATCTTAACATGAACCTGTGATACAAATTGGAAAGGCCCAAGAAGCTTCAAAGGTCAGTGAGTGTTGTTGGGGCTAGCCAATCAAGGATGACTTGGATTTTGGTTGGATCCACATGTATGCCATGCTTATCAACTATGTATCCCAAGTAATGGACCCTGTCCATGCCAAAGGATCATTTTTCCAAGTTGGCATATAGCTTTTGTTGTCGTAGGGTGTAAAGAACCTGCTAAATATGATGCAAGTGTTCTACCCAAGTCTTGTTGTAAATTAGAATGTCATCCAGATACACCACTACAAAAGTATTGGTGAATGGTCATAGGATATCATCCATCATCATCATGAAAGTGGCTGGAGAATTTGTTAAACCAAAGGGCATGGACAACCATTCAAAAAGGCCTTCCTTTGACTTGAAGGCATATTCCATACATCTATCTATTCTATCGGGACTTGGTGGTTGCCAGACTTCAGATCAATCTTACAGAAGTATTTGCCCCCCATGCATTGCTCAAGGAAGTCGTTAATTTGGGGAATCGGGTACCAGTTTCTAACTGTGATTTTATTCAAATCCCGATAATCAATATAGAGTCACTAGGTTCCATATTTCTTCTATAACACCACGATTGGACTCCCGCAAGGTGATGAGATGGGATGGATGTGCCCCTTGTGAAGAAGTTATTGGATTTGTCACTTTATCTCCTCATTCTCTAAAAGAGAGCGATGATAGACTAGCCCATTGGGCAGTGGTGCACTAGGGGTCAGATTGATGGGGTGCTTGACCTGACAGCGCAGAGGTACCCTGGTAGGTGAGGGTAAGATATCTTAGTATTCTTCCACAATCTTATCTGCCTGCTTCTGCTATTTGGAGAGGTCGTAAGCAGAGACCCTGGATGTGTCTATGATCTTTCGCTCATTCTGAGAGTGAATCATGAAGAAGAAAAACTTCCCCATATGAGAGATGACCTTCTTGCATTGCTTAGTAGAGATCAAGGAAATAACACTAGGTGGGATTGCCTTGGGTATATTATACAATTTATTTTTCAAAGTAATAATAACACTACAAGGCCTAGACTCATATACAACATGAAGTTTCCATAAATAAGGTTGGCCCAAAAGAACATCACAAACTTTGAGAAGAGAAACATCACACAATACCTCGTGTTCGAAGGGTTTGTTTTCATACAATAGTCTACACTGTTGGATTACACGGAGATCACTTCCTTGGCAGAGTCATCCAATGGTGTAGGGTTGTGGGTGTGGCATTGTCGGCAGGACCACCCGCTTGATGACCTCTTCTGAGATGAGGTTCTTTTGGCTATTGCTATCAATGATCAAGTGTAGCGGGGTGCCTTTTACCCACATCTGTGAATAGAAGAGGCACTCTCCTTCTTTTGGCTCATTTGGTTCACTAGGCTCAAGCTTGGTGGTAGCAACGATGGCATTGGGTTCCACGTCAATGATCCATATTCTCCTTTGTGGTTTTGACTTAGATTTAGAACCCACATCTGATTTAGAGGATTTAACTTAATCCACCAGCGACTTCTTTGAGTCGCAGTAATCAGTGTTATGCCAAGGGATCTTATGGAAGTTGCACTAATTCTCGATATATTTATTCGTCTTTTCGGTGTCCTTCTTTGCTTGCAGCTTTGACTAGTTTTCCTGATACTGTCCATATTTTCTTTGTCCTTTGTTCTTTGGGTTGGGGCCGCCCTTTTCTGGCTTTTTCTATGAGGGGTTACTAGACCCAAATTGTTGTGTCTTTTGTTTGAGCTTCTACTCGATTTTGATGACATATCAATAGGTTGCACCCAAGGACAAGATGTAAATAAATTCCATTTCAGTCTAGATGTATCTATGCAGAGAACCATGATACTTGAGCACCAGATGTCACTCTGAATATTTGATACCCATATTTGTGCACAAGGTATGGAAGATATTTGTGGACTCTATCACATCTTGGTCTCTTTCTTGTTGCAGTGTGGTCCATTTGGTATACAAGTCATCATAACTTTCGACAGGGTAGTATTGTTCCTTAACAACATCCGTAAAGGATTCCCAGGTGGTTGTTATTGTAAATAATGAGGGCTCTTTTGTTTCCTTTTTCTCATAGAAAGTTTCCCACCAATCTTTGACATGGGGAACGACTTTGAGGAGCACAAAAGTAATATTTTCCTTATTTGAAAAGTTATGGACAAAAAAATACCCTTCTAGTAGATTTAGCCACTTGTCTACAACATCTGCATCTATCTAACCTTAAAATACATGAATATCGAAGCCAATTTGTACCTTGAAGGGGGCGGTGGCTCTCCTCAAAGAAGATGTGTCATCTGTTGGCGGCCACCAAAGCATTTGCACGAAACTATCCATCATCTCATTCCTTTGTTGTGTGAGGGATTCCTCAATAAATATTTTTAAAGGATCTCCTATCCCGTCATATTTCTTTTCACCTACCATGAGAGGTTTCTTGGGCATGCGAGAGATTTTTTCCTCAAGAGAAACAATCTTGAGACCCAATTGTTTGTACTCCAACCTCATTAGGGATATGCATTAAGACGACAAGGAGCATACCACTATGATACCATTGATCCAGATTTTATGAGCATAACGAAATGACTATAGATTATTAACAAATTCTTAACACAGAATAACAAAGATATAGTAAAATTGGTTTTCTATTCAATAAGGAAATAAGCTTAAACTGTAAAGTGCAGTGGAAAAAACAAGCTTGCTAGAATGGTGGTGGCTTATCTCTGAGAAGAGATGTGATGGTTGCTCTCATTTGCAAAAATATTATTACAATGAGGATCTAAAGGCCTTTTTACAATAAACAGGAATGTCAAAAACCCTAGACATCCAAAAACCTAGCCCTAGGAGATGAAGCGCCAAAAGTCATGTGAGCTATGTTTAAGAAAGTTAGTACATCAACTTCCCGGGGTCATAACTTTTGCATATGATCTCCGTTTGGGGTGCACCGTAGCTCATTCGAAAGATATCTTCAAGGAGAGTCATTTTGGGGGCTCAATTAGAGTCTTCAGATATCATTGAGAAGATCGATCCCAAAAAAACTTCATTTAGGCCCTCAAAATGGCCCCGGAAGTTAAAAACTGCTAAAAATAGTAAATTACCAAAATTGCCAGAAAACTGTTTTGAGCCGGTTGGAAAAGGTCGGTGGCCACTGATATCCACCTGGATCACCATAACAGACTAATTCTAGGCGTTTTCTGCATATATTACTCTACCAATCTGCGCCCCTCTACCTATTCTAATCCAATCAGATCCGATTCCATTGATTTTTTGTTCTCTCCCTCATTCTGTCAATATCTACATAACACATTCTAATGTTGCTCTACATGCAAGATAAAACTCATATCTTTAAACTGATGACAACCGATTATGATTTTCTCATTCAAGGAATCTTTATTTTGAACCAATTATGTCTTCATTAATGGTATTGGATTTCTGTCACATGGATTTTTCTTCTTACAAAAATACTAAATGCAACTTCTCATGATTTACAGTGTTCTACAATGTTCGAGCTTCTTTAGTTGGATGGATGCTAGTGCTTTAATAAGTATTTCAATGTTGTTGGTATTAATTCAAAATTTCATTTCTAGCATAATGGTGTGAAGTTGTGAGAACACAAGGGTTTAGAGTGAATTATTAAAAAAAAGAGAGCATGGAATCACCCTATTTCCATGGAAAATATTGAGGATATGAGAATTTGAAGTGTTGAGGCTAAAATTCAATTTTTTTTCCAAACAATAGTCATCCATATATGCTTGGAAACCGATGTAGGTGCAAATCACTTCTTAGATTGTGAAATTGTGTTGATAAGAGCTCGAAATTTCATGAGATGATAAAATAATCCTTAATATTGTGAAAAGGTTATGAGTTTCTTGCAGATACTCCATGTCCAAAAGTGTGATACCTTTCCCTGTGTGATCCAATATCCATAAATATCCTTGTTGACCCAATATCTATCAATATCGATACATTTCCCTGTGTGACCCAATATCCGTCAATCTCCTTGTTGACCCAATATCCATCAATATCCTTGTTGTTTGTGTGAATTAATTCAGAATAGGTATGTTGGAGAACTTCTTAGAAGCCTTATTGTTAATGTTTTTTAAGTTGTTGTCAAGTGATGTCCTAAAAATATAAAAGCATGATGTGGAGAAAAGGACAACCCAGTATCCATCAATCTCCTTGTTGTTTGTGTGAATTAATTCAAAGTTATTTATTTTGAATAGGTATTTTGGAGAACTTCTTAGAAGCCTTATTGTTAAATTTTTTTAAGTTTTTCTCAAATGATGTCCTAAAAATATAAAAGTATGATGTGGAGTGTTGGAGCCTCCTTTGTTTTTTTAGCCCATTTAATGTTTCATATCTTAATGTTTGAAATCGAAAGCCGGTTTTCATAGTTTTCCTGAAAAACTCAGAAGTCTCATCATGCAAGCAGTGACGGTTATAATACTCTTAAAGAAAGATTTATTTTTAATCATTTAAATGAGTCTCTACTTTTGAACCTCGCGATGTCGCATGTCAGGAGTTATGGATCACATAGTTTATAAGTCCCGAGAGGCGAAATGGTGAACTAGTTTTAAAAAGTGTACCCAGATCCTTACCAAGAGTAAAGATACTATAAACGACAGTTGAGCATCATAGAGATTTTGTGTCTTGACATTTTATAGCTCCAAAATTATTACCGTCGTAACCCCAATAGACGAAACCGCGAGATTCTTGTTAAAGCAACCCGGGTTAATGTTAAAGGTAAAAGGTTTAACCGCAGTTAAGCCCTATCAAGATTTTGTAACTTGACGTGTTTTCCCTCAAAAGTTATACCTTCAAAACCCCAAGTCACGAAGTCACGATATAGACAGAAACGTAATAAATTAAACACTTAATCCAGTTTTATCCTCCGATTTAATTAAATTGTATCATCGTGATCTCGCGATTTCGCAACTTGGCATACGAGCCTCCCAGAAGCTATACCTTCGAAGCTCCGAGTCGCAAAGTCATGATAGAAGTAACCACATAATTAATTAAATGCCTAATCATGGTTATGTTTTTTATTAATCAAAGCTAATTATCGCAATCTCGAGTCTTAAAGGTTCAAACGGTTAAAGAGAAAACTCTCGATGACGCGAGTGCCGAAGGACTAATTAACATTTAAAAAGGATTGATTAATCAATCTAAGCCAACATTTTCATTGTTTTAATACGAAAATTAATATGCACAGTCTCTGAGACGATGTTAAAATTTCCTTCCGCCAACTTGCATTATGAACTGTCAAAATTTATGACAGTAATTGTAAATGAGGCAAATCAACAAGTAAGGATTTTGTTTTTATTGCTAAACTTAAGAACAATTTGACCGTTTTGTCCCTAAGGATGACCTAGTTTTAAATAGTCGAAGACATGGATTTTTTTATTGTTGTTTCAAATTTCATTTCTATTCTACGTAGAGCCAACTTTTTGCGAGTGAACTAATTTCTATATGTATACATATTTTTATCGCAGGAGAGCTAAAGTAGAAATTCCTGCCATGGCCCCGCGAAAAGCTTCTAAATCCACTGTTGAGGTTTAGGGACAAGGTTCAGACAACATTTTTTATACTTCACCTCGAAGTGTCGACTCCATCAGGACCTAGTCACATATTTCTGAAGTTCTACAATCTGAATTGGTAGATGTTTTGGATGATTCCATTGGAAATGAAAAAGACGACCTGATCACCAAGTATAAGATCATCATCCAGGCTCAGACGCATAAAGTGGAAGCTAGGCCACGTCTGCTCCCTTATTATGCTATGGTCTTGTGGGCATTAGACCATGTAGATATACCAACCAGAACCATCATCAATGAGCAGAGGGTCACCATTGAGACTTTTAGACCCGAACAATTGTAGGCTATGTACAATTTGCCAGCTATGTTGGACTGTGTTTACAATGTCGAATTCCTGGAGAATTTTAAATAGAAGGAATGTGTGCAATACGACAAGACTATGTCTGGTTTAATCAAATATTGGGTTTCACACCTTGCGAAGTTCAGGGCAGACAATAATGGTATATATTCGATAGCTTCTTTGGAACCACAAGTCAAATATATCGCTGTGATGACCTGCAGATTATATGGGAGAGAGGACACCACACATTTTTTCCTTCAGTGGGTGCCTCTAATTCACACAGTCACCAAAGGTTGTTCCTTCAACTGGGCTAAACTACTATCTGATAGTTTGATCAGTCGAGTTATAGAGTATCGAGCACAGAGGGAGAGCAGAAAGATTTATTTGTTCTTTATGTCCGCGTATATCATGGATGTCGTATGTTTTCTGACACCTTTTCCCTTGATGAGTTGGAGCTGGACTCCATCGGAGGCTGAGCCCATCCATGTCTACCATTCAAAGTTGTGGGAATACAAAGCCTCATATTTTGTTTATGGAATCTTTAACTAGGTGATGGTCCCACTGTGTGTCACTATCTTCGGCCACCCACCACCCAGGATCTCAGACAATATCGTGGTAAATCTGAGTAGTATAGACGACTGGTACGTGGAAGCAGAATTTTCATATCTCAAGGTTTTCGGTGCTTCTGTTCCTCCAAATGCCTTGCCTTTATTCATACCCGATAGGCTAGCTTGCCATGACATCGGTAGACAAAACGTAATCAGTGGCATAACCAAGGAGCTTAATGGATATTCTAAGAAGGTATGGCCACCTTTTCCTATTCATTTAAGCTCTTATTCTTTGTTAGATTTTGGGCATGCTAAAGCTGAGGCAGCAACCCTGGAAGACCTGAAATTGGTTCATGTCGAACTCAAAAAGCATGATCCATAGAGGGTTGTAAGTAATTACTTAGCTTTTTGTGGGCTAAAAAGGTTTGAACATGAAAATTCGCCTTCGGATGACATTTTCCGATGTGTGAGATCTTATGTTTAAGTGTTGGCTCGGATACAAGCCCTGGCTCCTAAAGAAAGGGTTGATGTTTTGAAATTCCAAGAACATCGATGGGGTTTTCTTCCCCCAGTATTGTGGGGTGAAAATCCAATAATAGTAGAGGTGCAACAAAAAGGAGCTGAAGGCTCAAAATATTCTGCATCCAGAAAAGAATAACACCAGGATGGGGAGGAGCAAACTAAGAGTCTGAAACCGGAAATAAAATCTCCCGATCCATTGAAAAAGTAGACTCTAGCTACCACTCTAAGCCATTTATCTAAGAAAATTGGAGATCCCATCACCTCTGTTACTCCCTTACAGTTAACTCAATGGAACATAGACACAGGGTGGATTTTCAACGAAGAATTGAGACCTATAAGGATGGAAGAGCTTCCACCAAATGAGTTATTTTTTGATAAAAAGAGAAAATATTTGGTGAAAAGAGCATTCTATCAATAAGAGGGATCAATGGCCAAGAATTTCAAGGTGTTGACCGATGGGAAAGATAAGAAGAAAGAAGAGTTTTCTACAGAAATAGCTCGGACATTAGGGGCGTATGCTACGGCAAACCAATTTTCAGTCGGGGTTTTGAAAAATCAGCTGATGTGAAAAAATCACCTAATCAAAACCCTATAAACTAAGCTAGCCAAAAAAAGGGAGGCTGCCAAGGACTAGGCAAGCACAAGAATAGAGCAAGCAAGAATGGTTGACCAAAAGGAAATTGAGCTGCTCAAAGCTAAGCTCAAACAAGCAGAGCTGGTATCTCAGACCAGTCAAATACAGGTGGGCGAGCAAAAGGACTTGATTGAGAAGCTACAGGTTAGATTAGAGTCCATTGAAAGCCAAGTTACAAATATCAAGATATTCCAGTCCTAGGCTATGGAGATTCGAAGCAAGGTTTCTACAACCCAACGAAGTTTACTTGCAAAGATAAAGACGATTCGGGACAATTGTTTGCTTATTGATCAAGTATCAGAAAACTTATCTGTTAGAGAGAGAGAAGCTAGAGCAACTCGAGTCGAATTTCAAGAGGCTATAATAGCTACAAAAAACAGGGAATCGAGAAAAATTTCTAAGTTTTCCCTTTCGGAACAGATCGGAGGTAATATTTTGTTGAAAGGATGGGAATCCAGCATATCAGAAGGCAAATTGCAAGCCAAGAAGGTAAGGAAATCCTGTGAAGAGGCTTTCAGTTGCATAGATGGAAATATGTTAGGCATTGATAGCGAGAGTAATGCTAAGACACTGAGCCAAATGGATATAACAAAAATCTCGGTTGATATAAATGAAAAAGAAGAAAGAGATTCGGCCAAAATCTCACAAGTGACTATGGCAGACATAGTTCAAATAGACAAATGTATGATTAAACCATGTGTGCAATTGTGCACTATTGACACCCTCGATAGACAGATGGAAGAAAGGTTGTCGCAATTAGTCAGAGATTGTTACATTTTTTAGGCCAATTATCAAGTGGAACCTTCAAGGTTGATATCTCAGTTGGTGGAAAGATGTGTCACTTCTACCAAGCATGCGAGGGGGCAAGCTTCTGGTACCAAGTAAAGACATAGAATAAAGAAATGAAACGATTGATCTCCTTCTTGTTGTAACTGAAAATTCTCGAACGACTGGGATTCCATCATATGTAAATTTGTATAAATATACAATAGAAGGAAGGAACAAGGGATGGACCTTTTTCGATCGATTGTAATAGAGATTTTTCCTCGAGAGTTAATACAAAGAAAATCCGAAGATTCTCGATTTTGTCGCGACTGTGTTATGAGTTTGTTTCCTTTTATTTAATATTTAATTTCATTTCATATATGTATCTGATGAATGCTTCACTATAATTTAGTACAACCTCTACTATAGTGAATAAATTCTAGCTTTCTATACTGTTTACCGTTTTTCCTTTGTACCGACTATTGGCAGGTATAAGACTAGTGAACATTTTAGATTTCTGTATATATTTTATGATTCATCAGGTTATTTCTTTATCTTTTTCTTCTTCTGTTTATGACTAAGATTCCCCCTTGATAGGAGACTTACATGATAGACAACTTAATGTTTTCTTACACCTTAAATACATTTATTAAAATATAAATCAGTTACGAGAAAAGGCCTTTAGTTTGCATTCCTGTTTTCACCATTGGAGCTGTAAACTCTCCTTTATATAACCGAAATTGAGACAACATCTAAAAAAAATTCTTTGAGATTTTCTTATTATTTTGTTCCTCTATGACTGTCCCTGTGACAAGATAGCCTAATATCCAACCCGGACTATCAGATCAAACACTTATTTCCTTGAATCTTTTTGATACTATTCTTAAAACAACCACTACCCGGGTCGAACTGGAACGTTTGTGGGCAGCGTTTGAAAGGGACTTAAACATCCAGCAACAATTGGAAGCTAGACAACAACCTAGAAATAAACCCTAGCTCCCCTTGACGAAAGTTGACATTTCTTCCTTCTCTACCCCTTACTCACTTTTGGATGCCTAGGCAGTGTACTTCTAAGCCTTAAGTATAGACTCTGGAACAACATCTTTTTGGCACTGTTGCTAGGGACCGAAGTTACAAAATATTTTTCCCTGGGAAAATGACATTTGTTTTGTTGAAAGTGCCACCCTTTGATAGTGAACAAAGAGTGCACACCTTTTAAAGGCTTTCCAATCTTTCACTTTGTGACTCCATGATTAATAAGCTGGCATCCGGATGAAGGAATACCAGGCAAAATCCAGATGGTAAATAGACCACACCCATTACCGATCTTGAGAAGATTTTAAAGGTGAGAGGCTCTCTTAAGCTGACCCTTGCAGTCTATCAGCTTAAATACCCACAACTGAAGACCAAGAGTTCTTCTGAACCTTCAATTTCACGTAGCCCTCTTTTCGACACTAAAGATCTAACATCAAAATCCTTTGAATTTATAAGTGAAACCCATCCGATAACTCCTGTAGAACACAAAGGAAAAGTCCTAGAAAATTTATCCGCTGTCGATATATCGTCGACCCTTCAGTTGAATTTCGTGACCCCACATAGTCCTGAAGAATATTTCACACATCCAGTCTCCACACCCATTGGTTCCCCTGACTACATCTCTTGCAAGCCCGAAGAGACAAGCCCCCACATCCCTTCCCAGTGATCCTCATATTTTTCTCCCCGCAAAGAAAGTAAAGATTCACTTTTAATATTCCAAAACCCCCTTTACGACTTTCCGCTAATAACGATGGAAATTGTCGTAGGGGAAGTTGGAGGGGTTGTCAGAGGATGAGGTGGAGGTGCTTCTGGAGGAGGAACTAGAGGACAAGGGCCTACCCGCCCTCCCAAAGTTTTTGGTAAAGTGGAAGCAAGATACGCTCCTTTGGTATTGCTCGTTCCTTTGCATGACCTTCCCGAAAATTATATAAAAAATTTGCCAAAATTCACTGGGGAAGGAGATCTGACCGCAACCAAACAAATAAATTTATTTGATCAATTCGTATACATCCTAGTTCTCAAACATGAAGATGTATATTCGAGGCTTTTAGTCCAAACCTTCGAAGGTCAGGTCAGAACTTGGTTTCGGAGTCTACCTGTAGGATCTATCTTGTCCTATGATGACTTGGAAGATGCTTTCCTTAGACAATGGGGTGAAAGAAAGGAACACCTATACTATTTAACCAAGTTTGAGTCTTTAAGAAAAACGAATTCATAAACAGTTATGGAGTTTATTCAAATATTCAACAAGCTGTATAAAAAAATCCCAGCCGAGGTTAAACCATCCCAACCCATAGCCAAAGTGACTTTCACGGGGGCTTTCGAACCAGATTTTTCACTTCTTTTATGAGAAAGAAGGGGAGCTAATTTAAACTGAATGCAAGATGACATTGTAGAAATTGAGTCAAATATGATGGCTTCTGGTAAGTTAAAATCTAAAGTAGATGCAAGTAACTGAGAAACTAGACACTTTAGAGAACAAGCAGGACCGTCAGGATCTAATAGATACATAGATGAGAAAGTAGACGATATGGGCAGGGTAATTAAGGAACTGTCTAATAAGATATCCAGAATGGAGCTAGAATAGGATAAAGTTGATTCTTTCGCCAAAAAGGATTTCAGGAAGAATCCCAATCCCCCAAATCAGCAAAGACAGGTAAAAATCGAAGATCAGAAAATACAAACTCCCCTAAATAATGAAAATTTTATAGGAGAGAATGATCTCCAAGATTTCAGAGATTCATATGATGATGCCACAAACTTGGGTGATGACTGCACACAACCTTATCTGACTAAAGAGGATTATGAAAAATCCCTAAACACTCAACAATCATCTATTGAGGGTGAAGAAAGAGATTATACTGACCTTTGTAGTTATCAAGAAGAAAATGGTATGATAATGGCTGAGGTCCAACCTAGGTATAACTTGAGATCTAAGGGTAAGCCTATTTCAACCACTCAACCTAATAAAATTCTCCCAAGAGGTCAAACCTATGAGCCTACCCCAGAAGAAACCATGTTACCTAACAACAAAGCCAAAGCAGTAAACGTGCAAGAACCTGAAGTAGAAAAGGTTGAGACTAAAACACAAGAAACTGAAGCAGTTAATACAAATACACCTTTAACCAAGATCATGAGTAATAAGGCAGTCCAAACAAATAAGTTGGAAAACAAGCTTTCATAACTCCCAACTAGAGAAACAAACAAGGTGAGCGGAATTTTCATTTTCGAAAACGAGATAAATAAAATTGAGATACCAATTCCTCTGGTAGAGTTAGCGAAAAACCTTGTTTATCAAAAGAAGATTACCGAAGTGATAGGCGTTACAGAGATAGAAAGCCAATCTGACATTTTGAACCTGGAAGATGATAAGGCCAAAATCACTTCTGGTCCACAATTTGAAGGAGCCAAAGACACTGTTGCTCCCTTTTATATCACCTTAAATGTATATGATCAACTGCTACATAATTTCATGCTAGACTCCAGAACCTCACATAACATGATGCCTAAAATTATTATGGACAAATTGGGTCTCCAGATCACCAGACCTTACGGAGATCTTTACTCATTTGATTCAAGAAAATTTAAGTGTATGGGAATGATAAAGGATTTAGTAGTCACCCTGGCACAGGTCCAAGTTAAGAGCATCTTGATGGATGTGGTCATTGCTGATATTCCCCCCAAGTACGTCTTACTGTTGTCTAGGTCATGGGGAGCCAAGCTGGGGGGTTCTCTTCAACTGGATATGACATATGCCACGATTCCTATGTTTAGTGGGCAATTTATTCGGTTGTACAGGGAGATGAGGTTAGCATATACAGTAAACGACCCTCAAAATCCAAACAATTTCCCTATTTACATTGCAGATCGGGATTTAGGAAATTGTATCTTATCTTTTGACGACAGTTTAGATGGTTGCACAGAGGAAAACGATATAGAGCATGAAGATTTAGGTTACATGACCGAGGATATGTGTAGCACAGGTATCTAGAAAATGTTTTTTTACGATGCCTCGTCTTGTGAAGGGGCTGGTGCAGGAGTGCTTTTTGTGGCACCTGAAGAAAGGTTCGTTGTCCCTTTTTCCTATAGACTACAATGGGATATAGATTATACTAACACTGTATGTGAATACAAAGCCTTGGTCTTAGGATTAAAGGCTGTCAGGAGGATAAAAATAAAAGACCTAGAGGTATACGAAGATGTGGAGTTGATAGTCAAACAAATAAATCGGCAATACCAGGCCAAGCATCCCAGATTAATATCATACAGAAATTGTGCCTGGGATCTGATGGAAAACTTTTTCTCATCTGTAAATGTCCACTTCATCCCACACACAGAAAACTTACAGACTAATGCATTAGGTAAAGAATCTTCAAATTTCAGTCCTCCTACAACCTTTAAATTGAAGTATCACATAGAGATAAGACACAGACCATCTATACCAGATAATATCCAACATTGGCATGTTTTTGAGGATGATGAACAAATTAAGAAGTTTCTTGAAGAAGTAGGTGAATTTTATGAAACTCACACGAATCAAGAAAATAAGAATGAACAGATATGGATCATGCAAGAAGGAGAGGACCCTCAAGCTTTCCAAGACAAAATCGCAAATCATCGCATGTTGGTCCTAAAAAATAACCAGATTCCGAAAGGAATGATCTCTCTGGAAAGACTGTTTGATCAAAACGACATACCTGTAAAATCCACCTTACAACCCCAACCAGAAGAGGTTGAGGACTGTGACATAGGAACCAAAGAAGAGTCCAGGATAGTTAAAATATCTAAACACCTCCCCCCTAAAGTAAAAGGAAATTATAAGGACCTACTTAGACAATTTAGAGACGTTTTCACCTGATCTTACGACGAGTTAAGAACCTACGACACTACCATGATCAATCACAAGATACCTCTAAAGCTTGGGGTCAAACCCTTTAGACAAAAGCTTAGGAAGATCAACCCCATTTTATTGCCTGTGGTCGAGAGAGAAGTGAAGAAGCTTTTAGAGGTGAAAATTATAGTACCTCTGAGATATTCCAATTGGGTGGCAAACCTAGTCCCAGTCAGAAAAAAGAGAGGGGAAATTAGACTGTGCGTGGATTTCAAAAATTTAAATAAGTCATCTCTTAAAGACAACTATCCGCTGCCTAAAATGGATCAGGTGCTAAAAAGGGTAGTTGGGGCGAACAAAATGTCTATGATTGATGGTTTCTTTGGATATAGTCAAATTGCCATGAATGAACAAGATAAAGAAAAAACATCTTTTACTACCCCTTTGGGTATGTTCTTGTATGATAAAATGCCTTTTGGTTTGATGAATGCAGGAGCGATGTTCCGACGTGCTATGGACATCACTTTCATCGGATAGAGGGATAAGTTCATGGTCATCTATCTCGATGATTTAATGGTTTTCTCCAAATCTGACGAAGAGAATTTGGTACATCTTAAACAAACATTTGAAAAATGCCGCAGGTTTGGTCTGTCCTTAAACCCCAAGAAATCACACTTCGCCATGCAAGAAGGTAAACTTTTGGGTCATATTGTATCTAATGATGGAATTAATATTGATTCTAAGAGGGTTGAAGTGATAGAAACTATAAACATTCCTAGAAATGTAAAAGAAATTCAATCTTTCTTCGGAAAAATAATTTTTTTATGAAGATTTATCCCAAATTTCGCTGAAATTGTAAAATTGATCACAGATATGATGAAAACGAACAACGAAGTAAAGTGGACAATGGAGGCCAAAGCGTCATTCACACACATTAAGAAATTCATAGCTGAGGCATCGGTATTGGCAAGCCCCAATTATCTAAAAGATTTTCTTATTTTCTCGTTTGCCTCTGAACATACGAATGTTGCGGTGCTCCTCCAAAAAAACGAAGAGGGTTTCGAACAACCGATCGCATGTTTCAGCAAGAGCCTCAAAGACGTAGAACTTAAATATGATATACTAGAAAAACAAGTGTATGCCATGGTAAAAGCACTAATGGCATTTAGAACATAGGTATTACACTCCAAGATAATCGCATACGTACCTACAAGTTCTGTGCAAGATATTTTGGTACGACCAGGCAGTGATAGGAAGAGAGGACGATGTCTTGCCAAGATTCAAGAATTGGACTTGGAAATCAAACATACTAAACTGATAAAGGGACAAGGTCTAGACAAACTTATGGCTGAATCAAATCTCAGAACTCTGGATATAAACTGCATGCAGGAAGGTGAGGAAGACATGAACATAAATGAGATTGATGAACAAGCAAGTGCAATTAAGATCGAGGAGAAGTTCATATCATCATAATGGTACAGAAACATAGTATCCTACTCGCTGACTCTAAAATGCCCGAGTGAGCTATCACCATCAAAACCCAGGACTTTAAAGCTTCATGCAGTTAAGTATTGTATTGCCGAAAATTAACTATATTGGAAAGACCCACTCAGTTTCTTGTTAATCTTCTTAGTCGAATCAGAAATAGAAAGGGTTATAAGTGAATTTCATGAAGGATTTTGTGGAGGACATCACGCTTGGAAGGCCACAGCTTACAAAATTCTGAGGGCTGGGTATTACTGGCCAAAACTCTTCTCAGACGTTAACTCCAAGGTCTGAGCCTATAAACCTTGTCAGCTATTTGCAGGCAAACATAAACTCTCGGTGCTACCCTTAGTTCTGATCAAAACTGAAGCTCCTTTTCAACAATGGGGGCTAGATTTTATAGGAGAGATTAATCCACATTCTAGTACCCAACACAAGTGGATCTTAAATTCCACAGACTACTTTACTAAAGGGGTAGAATCTATTCCAACAAAAAGGGAAACTGACTCGGTGGTAATAGATTTCTTAGAAGACAATATATTGTCAAGATTTGGCTACCCCCAAAAGATAGTCACAGATAATTCCCAAGGTTTTAAATCTATGGCTATGATCAGCTTCTACCAAAAGTATAATATCGTTCTTGGCCATTCTACAACGTACTACCCCCAAGGAAATGGACTGGTCGAGTCATCTAACAAGAGCCTAATCAATATAATTAATAAAGTGTTGGATGAAAACAAAAAGTCTTGGCCTATGGATTTAAAGTACGCCTTGTGTGTGAATCGCATAAGCACTAAAAATTCTATCGGCATTTCCCCTTTTCAAATGGTATATGGGACAGATGCAGTATTACCTAAAAATTTAGCACTCCCCGTGATGAAGTTGTGGCAAGATCAGAATGAAGAACCTAATCTTGTCACCAGGAGGATAAACCAGCTAATCGAGGTTCAACAACACAGGGTCGAAGTAGATGAAAAGTTGCAAAAGTATCAAGACTACATGAAGGCATTAGTCGACCGTAGGGAAAAGGACAGAGATTTCCTCCTAGGTGATTTAGTTTTAAGGTGGGATGCAAGGAGGGAAGAAACAATGAAACATGGTAAATTCTATCACCTTTGGTATGGGCCATTCAGAGTCTCGACTCTCGAAGGGAAAAATTCTTTCCTACTAGAAAATCTAGACGGTGAAATCCTCAACACCCCTGTCAATGGGCATTATCTGAAGCATTATATGACATAAGAAGTCACCAAATATATATATATACATATATATATATATATATATATATAGATAAATTTTTTGTATATTTCATATATAATTTTTTTTTTACACATGTATATATATTTCATTATGCATTGCTAGTTTGATTTTCTTTTCTTTTAGAAAATTATCAACACCTTTCAAAAAGCCTCGATAACCTTCATATTTGCCTTTTTATAGGTTTCCATCTGCAAACAAAACAAGCAGGAGAGGTACACAGAAGGTCGTGTATCGGAAAATAAATTGGCTTAAACAAGTGATAAAAAAGATTTTTGATAGTTTGAAAAGAAAATGAAACTGTCAGATAAAGGTGAGATTTCCTGAAAGACTTGTTCTGAAGGGCTATCAAAGAAAACCAAGATAACCTCATAATATACAACAACATCGTTTGAACTAATAAATAAAGGAACATTTCCATGGTTAATCATTTACGAAAGAATAAAATGAAATAAAGAAGTCATTCAAAGTAAAGCGCCCCTGAAAAATATTTTCGACAGTCAATTTTGATTTTTTGACCTCTGTTTTTCAGTTTATAGATCTCTATCTATCACCCTTTTCTTATTTCGGGTTTACCTTTTGAAAAATCCAACATCTTTCCAGTTTTGCATATATAAGAGGAAGAGATTTTGTTTTAACCTCGAAAGATTCAAAGCAAATTGTGAAAGGTAAGCTAGTCTTCACAACTCCTCAGTACCCTGCTAAACAAAGTGACGCTTAAGTGATCCTGACTTTTCTAGGTTTTTCAACAGTTTCGGTGGATAGAGGCTTGCTCAAATAGAACACTGCAATAAATTAATTTTCCTCTTTTTCCCTGTGAACGAAGGTGTTGTGAAAGTTAAGGGAAGGTTGGTACTGAGTAATCAAAGTAAGTTGACAGACCTATAATGCAAAATATTACACAGATATCAGCCCTCATACAAACTGATTGCCCCCATCTCTGTGCTCTAAAAAAGAAAATTATAAGACTGGTGGTGAAAGGAAATTCAGAAATGATTGCCCCCATCTAGTCCAAAAGACGATGAAAGGAAATTCAGAAATGATTGCCCTTGTCTCAACATTTAAATGCATAAATATATTCTGAAGTGGTGAAAGGAAAATTAGTAAAAAGGGCCAGATAACTTCACCGGGGTATTGAACAGGCTCACTGGTAGTGAAGCAATATCTGAGATATCTATAAGGCTGTTATACATGAATATCACTCTACTTTGGTAACCAATTCTTTTTAAAACCTAATCTACATCCCAAGTTCAGATAGGGCTTCCTAATTAAAAACATATAATTTTCTTCTTTTGATGCAAGACAATAGCCACAAGATCTGTTGGGTCTCCTAGAACTGTTTTGATTGTCTTAATGCAGACCTAAATTCAGTAACAGGAAGGAGAAAGTTGTGAAGGGGACTACAACTGAGTTTAAAAAGTATCTGAGTTTTGAAAAGCTTTTCAAAATTAAAAAATGAAGTCCTTTTCCCTTTCGGTATCTTGTTTTAGGGAACTTTTTTGTTGGATTAAAGCCATTGACTCCATTTACCGAATATAGGCACATGGTCCACTATTCTTCCCGTCTTGTAGGAAAACAGGATCCCTAGTTGGAGCCTATGTTGGAGCCGCCTTTGTTTTTTTAGTCTGTTTAAAGTTTCATATCTTAATGTTTGAAATTGAAAGTCGGTTTTCATATTTTTCCCAAAAAACTCAGAAGTCTCATCGCGCAAGCAGCGACGGTTATCATACTCTTAAAGAAAGTTTTATTTTTAATCGTTTAAATGAGTCTCTACTTTTGAACCTTAGGATGTCGCATGTCGGGAATTATTGATCACATAGTTTACAAGTCTCAAGAGGCGAAATGGTGAACTAGTTTTAAAAAGTTTACCTAGATCCTTACCGAGAGTAAAGATACTCTAAACCGTAGCTGAGCATCATCGGGATTTTATTTCTCGGCATTTGCTAGCTCCAAAAGTATTACGGTTGTAACCCCAATAGCTGAAACCATGGGATTCTTGTTAAAGTAACCCGGGTTAATGTTAAAGGTAAAAGGTTTAGCCGCAGTTAAGCCCTATTGGGATTTCATAACTCAACGTGTGTTCTCTCAAAAGTTATACCTTCGAAACCTTGAGTCGCGAAGTCGCGATATAGATAGAAACGTAATAATTTAAACACTTAATCTAGTTTTATCCTTGAATTTAATTAAATCATATCATCACGATCTCACGATTTCGCAACTCGTCATACGAGCCTCCCGGAAGCTATACCTTCGAAGCTCCAAGTCGCGAAGTCGCGATAGAAGTAACCACGTAATTAATTAAACACCTAATCATGGTTACGTTTTTTATTAATCAGAGCTAATTGTCACAATATTGGGTCTTAGAGGTTCAAAAGGTTAAAGCGAAAACTCCTGATGAGGTGAGTGCCGAAAGATTAATTAAGATTTAAAAAGGACTAATTAATCAATCTAAGCCATCATTTTTATTGTTTTAATACGAAAATTAATATGCACAGTCTTTGAGGCGATGTTAAACTTTCCTTCTGCCAACTTGCATTATGAACTGTCAGAATTTATGACAGTAATTGGAAATGAGGCGAATCGACAAGTAAGGATTTGGTTTTTATTGCTAAACTTAAGAATGATTTGACCATTCGTTCCCTAAGGACGACCTAGTTTTAAATAGTCAAAGACATGGATTTTTTGTTTGTTGTTTCAAATTTCATTTCTATTCTACGCAGAGCCAACTTTTCGCGAGTGAATTAATTTCTGTATGTATACATACTTTTATCAAAAGAGAGATAAAGTAGAATCCCCTGCCATGGCCCCGCGAAAATCATCTAAAGCCACTGTTGAGCTTTCAGGACAAGGTTCAGACAACGTTTCTGATACTTCAGCTCGAAGTGTCAACTCCATCAAGTTATGGTCACATATTTATAAAGTTCTGTAGTCTGAATTGGTAGATGTTTTCGATGATTCCAGTGGAAATGAAAGAGATGACCTGATCACCAAGTATAAGATCGTCGTCCAGGCTCAAATGTATAAAGTTGCGGCTAGGCCACGTCTACTCTCTTATTACGATATGGTCTGGTGGGCATTAGACCATGTAGATATACCAACCAGAACCATCATCAACGAGCAGAGGGTCACCATTGGGACTTTTAGACCCGAACAATTGCAGGCTATGTACAAGTTGCCAGTCATGTCAGACTGTGTTTACAGTGTCGAATTCTTGGAAAATTTTAAACAGAAGGAATGTGTGCAATACAAAAAGACTATGTATGGTTTAATAAAAGATTGGGTTTCAAACCCTACAAAGTTCATTGTGGAAAGTAATGGTATATATTCAATAGATTCTCTAGAACCACAGTTCAAATATATTGCTATGATGACCTGCAGATTATATGGGAGAGAGGACACCACACATTTTTTCCTTTAGTGGGTGCCTCTAATTCACATGGTCGTCGAAGGCTATTCCTTCAAATGGGCTAAACTGTTGTCTGATAGTTTGACCAGTCGAGTTACAGAGTATCGAGCGCAGAGGGATAGTAGGAAGATTGCTTCGTTCTTTATGTCCGCGTATATCATGAATGTTTTATGTTTTCTGGCACCTTTTCCCTTGATGAGTTGGAGTTGGACTCCATCGAAGGCTGAGCCCATCCATGTCTACCATTCAAAGTTATGGGAAGACAAAGCCTTAGATTTTGTGTATGAAATATTTAACTTGGTGATGGTCCCATAGCATGTCACTATCTTCGACCACCCGCCATTCTCAGACAGTATCGCGGTAAATCTGAGCAGTATAGCCAACTGGTACGTGGAAGTAGAATTTTCATATCTCATGGTTTTCGGCACTTCTGTTCCTCTGAATGCCTTGCCTTTATTCATACCCGATAGGCTGGCTTGTCATGACATCGCTAGATAAACTGTAATTGGTGGCGTAAGCAAGGAGCTTAAGGGATATTCTAAGAAGGTATGGCCACCTTTTCCTATTCATTTAAGTTCCTATTCTTTTTTATATTTCGGGCATGCTAAAGTTGAGGCAGCAGCCTTGGAAGACCTGAAATTGGTTCATGTCGAATTCAAAAGGCACGATCCATAGAGGGTCGTAAGTAATCACTTTGCTAGTCGTGGGATAAAAATGTTTGAACATGAAAATTCACCTTCGGATGACATTTTTTGAGGCACGAGATCTTATGCCGAGGTGTTGGCTCAGATACAAGCCCTGGATCCTGAAGAAAGGGATGATGTTTTGAAATTCCAAGAACATCGGTGAAGTTGTCTTCCCCCAGTATTGCGAGGTGAAAATCCAATAACAGTAGAGGTGCAACAAAAAGGAGCCGAAGGCTCAAAAGATTCAGCATCCAGAAAAGAAGAACACCAGGACAGGGAGGAGCAAACTAAGAGTCTGAAAACAGAAATAAAAACTCCTGATCCACCAACAAAGAATACTCCAGTTACCACACCAGGCCATTCAGCTAAGCAAATCGAAGATCCCATCACCTCCATTACTCCCTTACAGTCAACTCAAGGGAACATAGACACAGGGTGGATTTTCAACGAAGAATTGAGACCTATAAGGATGGAAGAGCTTCCACCAAATGAGTTCCTTTTTGATAAAAAGAGAAAAGATGTGGTAAAAAGAGAATTCTATCAAGAAGAGGGATCAATGCCCAAGAAGTTCAAGGTGTTGAACGATGGGAAAGATAAGAAGAAAGAAGAGTTTTCTATAGAATTAGCCGAGACATTAGGGGCGTATGGTATGGCAAACCAATTTCCAGCCGGGGTTTTTAAAAATCAGCTGAAGCAAAAAAATCGCATAATCAAAACCCTAGAAGCTAAGCTAGCCACAAAAGAGGAGGCTACCAAGGACCAGGCAAGCGCAAGAATAGAAGAAGCAAGAATGGGTGACAAAAAGGAAATTGAGCTGCTCAAAGCTAAGCTTGAACAAGAAGAGCTAGTAGCTTAGACCAGTCAGATACAGGTGGGCCAGCAAAAAGACTTGATTAAGCAGCTACAGGTTAGATTAGAGTCCACCGAAAGACAAGTTATAAATATCGGGATATTCCAATCCCAGGCTATGGAGATTCGAAGCATGGTTTCAGTAGCCCAGTGAAGTTTACTTGCAAATATAGAGACGATTCAGGACAATTGTTTGCTTATTGATCAAGTATCATAAAACTTGTCTGTGAGAGAGAGAGAAGCTGGAGCAGCTCAGGTTTCATTTCAAGAGGTTGTAATAGCTACAACAAACAGGGAATCGAGAAAAATTTCTAAGTTTTCCATTTCAGAACAGACCCGAGGTAATATTTTGTTGAAAGAATGGGAACGCGTCATATCAGAAGGCAAATTGTAAGCCAAGAAGGTAAGGAAATCCTGTAAAGAGGATTTTGGTTCCATAAATGGAAATATGTTAGGCATTGATAGCAAGAGTAATGCTGAGACGCTGAGCCAAATGGATATGACGAAAATCTTGCTTGATATAAATGAAAAAGAAGAAAGAGGTTCGGCCGAAATCTCACAAGTAACTATGGCAAACATAGTTCAAATAGACAAATGTATGATTAAGCCAAGTGTGCAATTGTGCACTATTGACACCCTAGACAGACAAATGGAAGAAAGGTTGCCGCAATTAGTCAGAGATTGTTACATTTTTTAGGCCAATTGTCAAGAGGAACCTTCAAGGTTGATATCTCAATTGGTGGAAAGATGTGTCACTTGTACCGAGCATGTGAGAGGGCAAGCTTCTGGTACCAAATAAAGAAATAGAATAAAGAAATGAAACGATTGATCTCCTTCTCATTGTAACTGAAAATCTTGGAACGATTGGGATTCCATCATATGTAAATTTGTATAAATATACAATAGAAGGAAGGAACAAGGGTTGTACCTTTTTGGGTCGATTGTAATAGAAATTTTTCCTCGAGAGTGAATACAAAGAAAATCTAACGATTCTTGATTCCGTCACGACTGTGTTATGAGTTTGTTTCCTTGTATTTCATATTTCATTTCATTTCATATATGTATATGATGAATGATTCGCTATAATTTAGTACAAACTCTACTATAGTGAATAAATTCTAGCTTTCTATATTGTTTACCATTTTTCGTCTGTATCGGCTATCAACAGGTATAAGACCAGTGAACATTTTAGATTTCTATATATAATTTATGCTTCATCAGGTTATTTATTTATCTTTTTCTTCTTCTATTTATGACTGAGATTCTCCCTTGATAGGATCCTTACATGATAGACAGCTTAATGTTTTCTTACACCCTACATACATTTATTAAAATATAACTCAGTTACAGGAAAGGGCCTTTGGTTTGCATCCTATTTTCACCATTGGAGCTGTAAACTCTCCTTTATATGACTGAAATTGAGACAACATCTAAAAAATTTTCTTTGAGATTTTCTTATTATTTTGTTCCTCTATGACTGTCCCTGTGACAAGACAGCCTAATATCCAACCCGGACTATCAGATCAAACACATATTGCCTTGAATATTTTTGATACTATTCTTAAAACAACCACTACTTGGGTCGAACTAGAACGCTCGTGGCCAGCAATTGAAAGGGACATAAACATCCAGGAATAGATGGAAGCTAGACAACAACCTAGAAATCAACCCTAGCTCCCCTTGCCGAAGGTTGACATTTCTTCCTATTCTACCCCTTACTCACTTTCGGATCCCTAGAAACTGTATTTCTAAGCCTTAATTACAGACTCTGGAACAACATGGAGTAAAGGACATTGAAGAGTACCAAAAATTTTGTAAAATCCCCAAAATTCAAAGACTAGACACCCAAAATGTCACACAGGACAAAGAACACATTCCTAACGAGATCATAACAAAGGGATAGTGGTGATAGTTTTGAAAAAGTGATTTGTGACAAGTATATTTCCCTAGTAGGGATTCTATTCTTATCCTTAGGTTGAGCCTATCTTTATTATTATACAGCTTGTCCAATCATTGTATGAGAAAATTTTCAAAAAATATATTTTTGTATGTTTACTTGTGTTTTTTCAAATAGATTTGAATTACATTGTAAACATGTGCATTTTTGGTAGAAGCTAGCACCCTTATTTTGTTGAGTTTGAATTGTAGAATATCATTGTTAAAGGGTGGATTTGCAAGAAACACTTTGAGGTCTATGTTAGTATTGAGATAGTTTGAATTGGCAAATTATTAGAGTTTTTGAATACTCTAATACTCTCTTATGTGGAAAATAAAGTCACAAATCACAGAGAAAATATGCAATCTATTCTAACTTGTTTGCAAGATTCACAAATCAAATAAGAAAAACTTCAAATTCATACTTAGCTTCTTCAATATTAACTTCAATTAAAAAATATTCAATGTAGTGAACTAGTTTTTTTTAGAAAAATTTGGAACAACCCTTTGTTCAATGATGAAGATGATAAACATAGTCTAGGAGAAACTTAGCGAGCCAAGTTATGATACTGCAAGTGGAGGTGAATATCAAGTTGTGCATGAGCAAGCTCCTTTTTCTCTTTCCAATCCAATAATTAGAACTTGGGAATAAATCACAAACAATAACCACAAAACACGTGTCAAATATGAAAAAGAAGTTTCCTTTCATATTATGGATTATGCCAATCCAATCTAGTTGCAACGTGTTGGATTTTTTCAAGAGTGTTCATATTCACTTGTTGTAATTAAGAGTGTTGGACACACTGGTCATACTAAGAAGGGGGGTGAATCAATGTAGGGAAATATTTCCACTTTCCCTTCACAAAACTTCTCAGTTAGCAATCACTATTTACTCATCACTTATTACTGTCATTTATAACCAATTAAATGTGAACATATATCATCAACATATACCAACAACATATATCATCAATAATTCATCACCACAAGGAACACAAAGAACACAAGATGTATGTATAATTTTATTTTTATTACAGAATGCAATCATTGGGTTATCAACAACAACTGAATAGAGTTAAAAATCCACAAGAGCACCAAATCTATAATGAAAGACTTAGCTTACACAACTCAACACCACCTGAGAAAAGGAATCAATCCTCAACAGATACCAATCTATTAATAGGTACATGACCTGTGAGTAGTGGAACACACATGTGCCCTACCAGTAGTATATCTTGTGTATGTATGGGACATGTCTGTACTGCAACCGACATATTCCTTCTGAACAATTAGGGTTTTCTCTCCATGAAGAAATTAGATCCTCTGCAGCCTTCAGTCACATCCACTTATGTCCTTCACTATCCAATCTAAACCATAACCAATATCAACACATCCAAACTCTCCAACAACTTACTCATTCTCCTCAACCATACAATATTAATGCTACTCAAACATAACTAACCAATATACTATGGAAACCATATGAGTACAGAAACATAAGATTGTTTCTCACTCTATAAATAAACCAACATAACCATATCACAACATCCATACCAAGAATTCCTCAATCATTCACCATACAATAAGAAATACTATACATCAAGACAACTATGTAACCATAGCAGAACTTTTATGGTAGATATGAGCCCATAGAATGCAAATCTAGAACTTACTCTAGAATTCAAGAACCTAGCATCATCTCACACTCAAGTCTTCATGAATTCCTCCAACTATACATGCTTTGTCCTCCTTCATCCCACGTGTGTACATTCTTCACTGTAGCCTGCATATGTACGCTCTCTGGCCCACTATTGCTCATGTACTCCTTCAAAATCTAAGGTTTCTAAACTTCGAAAAACTTCTCTATCATGATATTAGACTTACATAAACTTTCATGCATCCATGAGATCCTCCAATCAATCTCTCTCTTAGAATAGATCTTCAATATATTCTAAAGAGATATGTATACAAGAGACCCTTGCCTCTGATTTATACTCTCCAATTAGCTTCCTTATAAGCATCTTCTAGACAACTTTGTCCACATAGTCACCTATGTCCAAATTTTCCAAATTTTCCACTTGTCCATATATTCAATAGCCACTTAACCGACTTTCCTCATTTTAGGGTTAACCTTCTTATAACCACTTTCCATAAATAAAAGGTTCTCCATTTACTTTATTATTTAAATAATCCTCTTGAATTGATCACTTCACTTTCTCTTTTAAATAATTTCTTCTTTGTAAGCACTTTGACTTCTTTGACCTTTTGGGGATTCTATCCATCATATGAGGGTCCTCCAACTTCGTAAGGCCATAACTCTCAAACCATGAGGATTTATGTGACATTCCACATACCAACATAAACAGCATGAGAAGAATTATCCATCTAGGATAGTTTCACTGACAAATGCATTGATATTCATCTCATTATTTCACAATTAAGCATGGGTTATCTAACCATACTTATAAGATAACTCAATTGCAAAGCATCTTCCTATGAGGCATTTCACCATTAGGGGACCACTTTCGAGTTCATCCATTTGTACTCCCTATCAATCATGACAAGACAATATGAGTCATATTTGCATCAATCCAACTAGAATTAATTCATGGAAATACATCACTATGACATTTTTCCTTTGTCATTAATTACACACATGGTCTTATGATCCAATGATCAATATCACACCATTAATTATAGCTCATCGATCCATCTTCATCTATGTATCATATGACAACACATTCAATTGGAAACAATGACAATGCATACTTCATGACAAGACATTGTTCCTTTGACATCAATTACGCATTTTACATCAATCAAACGATCAATTATTTGACATCAATCCTTTGACATCAATGACAACATTATCCAACAATCTCCCACTTTGGAATTGATGGCAATGCAAACATTGATGTCAACACCAATAATTGATGTGAACATGTAGACAAGGCATTTCTCTACATCAATAGTAATCTCAATCACATCAATGTTACTATCTCTCCCCCTTTGACATCAATGGAAAAGGGTCATTCTCCCCTTGGGGCTGCTCCCCCTACCTGAACTCTCCTTGGGGATGCTCCCCCTGGAGCCATGCCTCTATGCTCTTTCTCCAAGTATATGGCTCTTTTTCCAAGTATTTATATTTTCATATGATAAATATCTCCTACTGAAATCATGGGAAAAAGAATGACTCCCCTTATGGGTATGTATCCCCCAATCTTCTCTACAATATGAACAATATGCTACCACTACAATATGCTTATGTTGCAAGTGATACTGCTCAACCAGAACATAGATCAACAACTCTTTCTATGGTGATCCTTGGACTTTTCCATGTATCAAACTCGTTCCATACCATAGATCATGAAGAAAAAGTTATGTCAACAATGAAATAGAGAATCATGAACAAAACATAAACCAAGTACATCTTGTGCCATATTGTGTTCCCATCATGCACAACACCTATGTACATCAACCATGTATATTAATACCATACAATATGCCATAAGATATCATCAATGGAGTGTATCAACCATATGCCAATAGTGTGTACCAATCATATGCCTCTACCAACATGCCAACCATATGCCTTAGCCAAATGTCATATGACTCATGATATGCCTCTATCATGAACCAAGTGCCAATCATACTGCTAGTAGGTGCCTCTAGTAATGTACCAAATGTGTACCAACCATGCATCAACTATAGATCAAGCTATGAGTCATCAATGTTGTACAACATGACCACTTCATCAACTCATAAACTACATGTCCCAATATGTAGCTCAACCATATTCCAAATGCATGCACCAAGATATCCAACACATATGCATCTAAAAGTACATCATAAGGAACTCAAATATGTACCAACCATGTACCCTAACAGATCTTCTTCAACCTCCATTCACTACAACAAATACTATACATCCAAAAATACATGTACTAGAAGTGTGCCTCAATAGATCTATCTAGCATCATCATGATATATCTCATAACCAAAGTGCCAGAGCTTCACTTTCACAACCAACATTGTTCCTCAATAGAAAAATTTATCAATCCACACTCTATGGTTAGTACCATGCATCAATGATAGTCTTCCAACACTTATTCATATTTCATCACCATACATACATCAATTATGTATGCCAACATGTAATCATGAAAATCGGCAACAAACCATGTTAGATCCTGCAACAAACCATGTCATACCCTACAACAGAGAGTTATACCTTTATACCATGATGCAACGCATGTGCATAGCCTTTTTTCCAAGGCTCTTTACAATAGATAAGTGACCTGCTACAAAGGCAACTCATGTATGTACAGGACCTATTCATAGGTCAAATTGTGTATGTACGTGATTGTTACCATTGTAACCCACACATTCTTCTGAATATGCCAAGCTTGAGCTTCCCTTAAGGCTCCCACTCTGCTCTGGTTGTTCAGTCTTCTTTACCCACTTCTGAAGGTGTCCCCGCTTCTTAAAACTTGAGCTCTTAGCTTCCATATTTTCAAAAATGTCTTCCTTTATAATTTCATGCCTTCTTCTAGTCATGCCATATGAATTCCTCATATGGGACTTTCTTCTTGTGTTCCAAGAATCCTAGGATTTTTTACCAAATCCACTACAACTATTGCATCTCATGATGTGACAATGAGTAGCAATGTGTCCTACTTGATTACATCTCCAACGTCTTAGGGTGTTATGAAATATTTCATTATATCCCCTTGCATAAAATATGCATTCCAAAGAATTGTGACCATATTCATTACATGAGTAACAGTGACTGTGAAAAACATTTTCATACATTTTCTTTGGTGTCCATATTGAAGGTGTCTCTCTTCTTTGAGGTGTAAATATGGGTTATTTATGTCTTCCTTTCTTTTTTCTTTTGAAACTTTCCTTTCCTTGTGTAGGTGGTTGACTTGCACCATTATTTCCATCCTTTGAGAGTGATGGACTTACCTCATGCTTATTTAAGGTGCTTGTTTCAACATGTGTATCCTCTTTCTTCTATCCAAGACTTGATTTATCATTTGGTGATATTTGACTATCCAAGATCTCATTCAATATTGTTGAGCTATTCAAGAATTTGTCTGACTTCTCTATTTTCTTTATAAGATCAACAACTTCAGCTTCCAACTTATGACATGAATCTTCCTTTTCATTTAATTGTTTCTTTAATAGTTCCTCTATCCTTTTGGCTTCTTCAATTTGGGTCTTGAGATGGACATTAAGTTCAATACTTTTTCTAATCTCGTCATCTAGCTTCTTGCTCTCTTATATTTAATTCTTTAGTATTTTGATCTCTTCCTCTTTTTATTCTAATTGAGTCCTTTTACTTTCTTCTTGTTCCTTGAGCATTTCCTTTAACTTCAATATATACCTTTGATTATTTTTAAGAAACTTTTTAGTGTTCTCAGAAAGATAGATATATTCTATGTAACAATCATCATAGTTGTATTCAAATAGACCCCATTCAACTTTATTTTTAATCTCTCATAGTTCCTCTTCTACTTCTTCCATGGGATGACTATCATCTAACTCTACACAAACTATTTCTAGCTTTTCTTCTTCACTTGTAGAAAAATATTCAACATCATCACTTTTTGAAATATTGCAATCAAGAGATTTTGGAGATTCTTTACCTTCATTGATCTTGATGTAATTGTCTTCAAGGTGTTCCTTTTTTCTTTGTTATGTCTTCTCTAGCTTTAGCCATAGATCCTTGGTGGATGTTCATTCTCCCATGCTCTCTTTGATAGAACTTGAGAGTCCACTAAGAATGGTCTTGAGAGCCAATGAATTATTCTTCTTTTTTTCCCTTTGAGATGCAAAAATTTGACTTATTATTCAAAGGAACTGATCCACCAATAGCTTCTTTCCAAACACCCGCTCCTATTTCCTTCAAATGCAATTTCATTTCTATTCTCAATGTAGAATAATTTTCCTCATCAAGGATTGTAACTTTATCATCCATTTGTGTGTCCATGTATCTCCTACAAGCTTGTTAGGGATTATAGTGAAGGCCTTCTCTAATACCAATTGTTGGACACACTGACCACATTGAGAGGGGGGGTGAATCAATGTAGGGATATTTTTCCACTTTCCCTTCACAAAATGTCTTAGTTAGCAATCACCATTTACTCATCACTTATTACTATCATTTATAACTAGTTAAATGTGAACATATATCAACAACATATACCAACAACATGTATCATCAAAAAGTCATCAACACAAGGAATACAAAGAACACAAGATGTATGTACAATTTTATTTTTATTACGGACTACAATACTTGGGTTATCAACAACTACTGAATAGAGTTACAAATCCACAAGAAAACCATCTCTATAATGCAAGACTCATCTTACACAACTCAACACCATCTAAGAAGAGGAATCAATCCTCAACAGATACCAATATGTCAACAAGTATGTGACCTGTCAGTAGTGAAGCACGCGTATGTATGTGTTGGACAACTTAGAAGGGGGGGTGAATCAGTTGTTAATGTTATTAAACAATTATTCCCATTTAAAACTCTTTATAGAACACTCAATGACAATAAAAATAATGTAGAAATGTAGGAAATAGAATATTCAACATCAATCACACACATGAAATATACAAAGATAAATATTTCTGGAGGAAACCCATAAAGGGAAAAACCTCTTATTCTTGATATGATAAGTAATCTTTAGTTTCTATACATTATCATTCTTATGATAACCAACTTATTGTGAGGCTACCACATTTGTTTTGCTAGCTACAACTAGCTGAGAGCACCAACTCTCTTGTTTCTCTAGCACCCACTAGAAGGAAGCACCAAATCCCTAGTTTCTCTAGCACCCACTAGAAGGAAGCACCAACTCCCTAAGTATTATAGCACCAAAAGGATGGAAGCATCAACTTCCATTCACACAAGCACTGACCTGTATAACAGAGAAAAATAGTTCTCTCTTGCACCACCCTCCCAGCTAGTTTTTATGGCTACAAATATATGGAAGCTACAACTCCCTGTGTTCAAGTAGCCACATGACACTATGAGGACAATAGTCCTCCCTAGCTCCTCCCTACCACCCTGAAATATAAATATTTTATTTCTTGAATTTATCAAAGTGATACATCATTTATCTATAGCTTATCAGTCTCATCACTATTCTTCTACACTGATCTGCTTTGCCTGCATCAGTGTCTCTCTCCTCACATCTGCTATGCTTTATGTTCTTCTCTCAGATATGCATTTTTGTTCCTTACTTATTCTACACTTTATGCTCTTTGTATTCTTTCCATTCTATGCACCATGCTTCTTCTCTGTGCTTCAACTCCTGCACACAACATGTTTCTACCTGCATGAAACACTCTCAACTGCAACACACAACTCTTCTTTGTTCTGCATTTTTATATTCTCTGTGCACCAACTACATCCTTTACGTAATCCTCTACCTCACTTTAAAGTGTCACTATTCTACCATTTTACTGTATCTCTTCCTCATAATTGCATAGCTATATCATAGTACCCTCTCACTTCTCTGTTCTGCATCTTTTTGTCACCTCGAGTCCTCTTCTTGATCATCATGGAAACTCTTCGAGTTCTCTAGCCGTTATGCTCATTCCATTATCCATGAATGGTCGATCATCCTGAGATTCCTCTGGAATTACTGGCAGTAACAGTCTTCGACATTTTTCAATCTGTTGATTTTCTTTATGATTAATATTCATACCTCTAGCAGTTACCTCAAGACTCTTGAGCTCCTCTCGTGATCACATTGAGATTCTTTGAATTCTCTGGTAGATCCAATCAATCAATTTCTGCAGTTACCGTCAGTCTGTCTCTAGCAATTGTTGAGACAACCTCCACGAGCTCATTCCTTTGGCACCTTTTCCTTTCCTGAGAAAAAATTCATAGTGAGCATTAGCTTTTCTGACTAAGCCCCTTTCTTTCACATGACCAGTGGCTATGACCATAGGCCTAATTTAAGAAACTACACTTTCCAGATCTGTGGTTTAGATATTTCACTTTGATCAATGACTATGATCTAATCGCTATTTCACATTTCGCGATTTCCTCTTGTGAGTTGCCTCGAAACTCCCAACTCATGAAACTCCAAGGTGGAGCTTAGCAACATGCTAGATCCTTCTCCTATGTGACCATGGATACGAAAACAAGCCAATCATTCAAGTTCTTCATGACTTCACAACTTGCGATGTCAAAGGTTAGATCACTTCCCTTCTTCTGATTCTTGAACTTTTGACTTCATCCACCTCAAATTAACGGTCTGAGATTTCCTGTGACACAACGGTCGTGATCACCTTATACATTTTGGGATTTCATGAATTTCTTTCTGATGTGGTTTGTAGCTATCCTTGTTGATGTGGATCTCCTATTGTGGAAAATGTTCTTCTCCTGTATCTGACGGACAAGATTATTCCTCAATCGAACGGTTAATATCTCCTCTTCACGAACTCAGAGTTCGCGAGTTCCTGCAACTCTTCCTTTTACTTCTCCAGTTTTCAAGTCAACAAAATGTTGATCTCTCTCAACGTGTCCTCTGGATCAATGAATCATATCTCATCATGAATTCCTCTGGTTACTGGACGTTGATATAATGGACATCAGGTATTCAAAATTGGTGATCCAACAACCGTGATGAAATTGTGAACTCATAATTTGTGAACTCTCTCTTCTCATATATGGACTCTGATCAGACGACCCAAATCATTCACAGTGGTCTATCCAATGGTCACTGTCGCTCCTCCTCCTAAGCAACTTTGGATTTCTCAAATATCTAAGTGTCAAAGGCCATGGCCTTTGATTATTCTGTGAGCCTTGATGTATGGGATCTCATCTGCATGCCTCAGAACACTATCTCTCATGAGATTTGGAAATGAAGTTAACCTCGACCCTGGCACACACTTGCGCTCTGCGTGTAACTCTGCACTATCTCTTCTAAGTTTCTTGGTCTTTCTCTAATGTGTCTTCCCAAAAGACTTTCGGTGCCAGCCTGGCACTTTCTCTCTGTAATCATGCCATTGTTGTTATTTTTATCGCCTTAAAACATTCCATCATTGTTGTGGTTCTTTCCATCAATGGCAAGAACACTCTTCCTGGAAACATGCCAAAAATCTCCCCCTTTGGCATTGATGGCAACCCTAAATGACTGCACTATTTTTCTAAGACCTCCAACTGTATCATGAACACACATTTTCTCCCCCTTTGACATCAATATAAAAGAAAAACATGCTCCCCATGAGTTGTTGCAATACTTTTTTGGCTATCAGATATTCAACCAACACATACTCCTCCTAACATGATGGACAATTTTAACTTGATAACAGGGTCACACCCAACTTCTGGCATATATACTCAAACTGAGGTTGTGCAAGTGGTTTAGTGAAGAAATCAACAATCTTATCTTTGGATGGAATATAATGCAAAGAAACCATATAGTTGGTTACATGTTCCCTCAAGAAGTGATACTTGATGGGTATATGCTTGGTATTGGAGTGAAAGACATGATTCTTTGACACACTAATTGCACTGGTATTATCACAATGGATTGGGATTGGTGTAGTATAACTTACTCCAAGTCTGCAAGTTTCTGAATCATCCACAATACTTGGGTATAGTAGGTGGCAGTTGCAGTGTATTCACCCTATGTAGTTGATAAGGAAATATAACCTTGCTTCTTTATCAACCATGATACAAGGGAATCTCCTAAGAAGAATGCACCTCCACTCATTCTTTTCCTTTCATCCACGTAGTTATCCCAATCAACATATGAATAGAAAAATAGTTGAAAATTCTGAGCCTTAGGATACCATAGGCCATAGTTCATTGTTCCTTGCAAGTATTTGAATATTCATTTGACAGCTAATAAATGACTCTGATTAGGTGCATCCTGATACCTTCCTACCATTCCAACAACATGCATTATGTCTGAACAGGATGTTGTGATATATAATAGGTTTCCTATCATAGACCTATATGAACTCTGATCAACATCAGGTGAATCATTATCCTTTCTTAACTTACATCCAGTGACCATAGGTATGCTCATAGGTTTGGAATCTTCCATTTGAAACCTTTTCAACATTTCTCTTAGACATTTTTCTTGAGAAAGAAAAATTCCTTCAACCCTCTCATTAATTTGTAGGCCAAGAAAAAATGACAATTCCTATTGACCATTTTGGGACTTCGACAGGCTGGTCGAAGGCAGAGAACAAGTCGAAGCAGAGATCATGGGATCTTGACCCCTTTTTAGGGTAGTTTTGGGATTAGGGTTTATGTAATGGGTATGGAATGTTGACCCATGGGTTCACCCATGCTTTGGCCCTTTTGTAATGTATAAATAGATATCTAGGCAATGTAGGAAGAGGCCAATGTGCTAATTCAATAATAGACCGACGAGCTATGTGAGAATAGTTGTGAATTATTTGTGCATGTTATGTCAAACACTTACAGAGCTAAGTGAAAGTCACTATAAGAAGGATTTATGCAGAGTGTAAGAGGGATTTGTGCTGTAACCTAGCTCGGGGAATAAGGACCTGGTGAGGTACGCACAAATATCCTATCATATGAAGAGTATGATTTTATGGCTCTGTGCATGTAGATGATTGATAGACGATAAGAAAAAAGAATAAGAGTTAGTGGACGTAGCCCCACACTAGAGGTGAACTGATGCAGGAGCATTGCCCACTCATCAAGCAAGCCAACACAAAAGCGGAAGGCAGCTCGACAATGCTAGCACAAATTTTGAAACACCTTGATATCATTGCGCCAAACATTAATGTGTGGATTTAATGAAGTGCACCTTGTATATTGTAATGGACCTTGAGCCTTTAAGCTCTTGTCCTTGGGTAGATGAGGCATTTAAGATAGTTAATGTGAAGTAGATAGAATATTTAATTCTAGACTTGATAGCTTTAGAGTGCAAGAGGGAAATGGGATATAGACACCCTCCTTTATACATTGTAACATTATCATCGAGAGCATTCAAAAAGAAGAACAGGTAGAGAATTGTGTGAATAACACCCATGAATAGACATTTGAATTAATAGAAAGAGCTTTGATTCAAATTCATGGTTGTGTGTTGTTTTCTCTATGTATTGATGGTATGCTCATGAATGTTTGCTTTCTATTATACACTTTCTTTTAAATGTTGTGTATGTGATTTCATGGTTGAATTGAAGTCTGTGAAAACAAGGAGTTAGTTTCAATTGTTTCTCTATCTTGAACCAGAGAATTCCTATAAGGAGTGCATTTGAATCGTCCGCAAGGAGTGCATTGACAGAAGGGTTCAAATAGAGATAACTTTTGTTCTAAGTTCTCAAAAGTGCAAAGTGGGCACCGGAGCCATGCAAGGCATGCACAGGCTGGATGAAGACTCAGAGTTGCGATTCTGAGCAAAGGGAATCGAAGACTGTTGCTGCAGGAGTGCGTGGAGTCGAAAGATTCAACACTTAGTCGTGTTTGAAGATTTTCCACAAGGAGTGCGTGCAAAGATTTCTTTCGAAGGACCTAGGAGTCGTGAAAAAAGCTCAGGAGGAATAGACCTTCGAAGTTTGTCGAAGGACAAGTGAGAAATTTGTACCTTTAAGGTTGCAAGGACCGTCGCAGGTTTGCGCGCAGGGTGACGAGTTTAGTGGAAGAATGGCTCGTTGTTACATGGATTGCGCAAGAAGAAAAGATAGACATCGGTATTCTCCGTGGAGAATCCGCGAGGTTCTGAGAATCGTCAGATCTCACCAAGGTGCAGGAAAGTTACCGTGTGAGCGTGGAGAGGCTAAAATCTCAAGAGGACAGGAGCCATCGATTGGGATCGCGAGGAGCATGGTTCTACTCGTGCATTAGGATATCGGGAGTTCGTGAGGTAAGACTCCAAATCTACGCAACAAAAGTTACGATATAGCGAGAAGCGAAGTCTCGACAAGTGCGGAAGTAGTGTGGTCCATAGGAGATAGTGGAAGACAGGTGGCGTAAACCGTCGGAGGTTTGGCATCTCAGGCCTCGGAAGTCGAGGCAAGAGTCATTTGATCTCGCGAGGGGCGAAGTTACGAGGAAGAGAGGTCGCAAGTCTCAGCCTTTCGGCGTCTCGGGCATCGAGAGTCGAGGTAAGAGTCATTTGGTCACGCGAGTGGCAAAGTCGCGAAGGAGCGAGACCATGGATTCAGTGTTTCAGCATCTCGTGTGTCGGGGTTTAGGAATTTGAACGGTTGGTGTCACGAGTTGCGAAGAAGTAGAGCGAAGTCCTGATAGTGGGGAAGAAATCAGCGTTGACTGGCGCATCGGGTCTCGAGAATTCGAGAGCCCAAAAGACAGATAGTGAATTCGCGAGCCACGAAGTTCTGATCCTCCAATAAATCAAGGAAGGAGGGTCGCGTGGAATGAACTGTGGGTGCAGATTTCCCGATAGGGAAATAGGAGAGTCTTGAAGCTCTTTGGGCCGAGAAAAAGAGGGTCCTGAGGAAGCAGTTGTGCTCCGGCAAAGGGTGCGGCTTGCATCAAGTGGTATCAGAGCGGGAATATCATTTTCTTTCTGTAGCAAGAGAAGAGAGAATTCACCATGCCACCAAGGAGAGAAAGGGAGTCACCTGACCCGGAAGACAGGGAGGTATGAAGAAGATGTAGGCCAACAGGAAATCCAGAAATGGAAAGATAGATGAGAGATCTCTGAGCAAGGCTTGAAGAGATGGAAACAACTCAGAGACACAGAGTTGGTGTAGGGGATCTTAGTGATTCCAAAGTTGAAGAAGAAGCTGGACATGAAGAAGAGGTCACAGCAGAGGATGCATCAACTGAGCGGTTGATTAAAGCCATTTCTAGAATGGGTGCGAAGGCGAAGATGGACATTCCAGTCTATGAGGGAAGTCTGGATGCAGAAGAGTTACTGGATTGGATCCGAGCTCTTGACACCTACTTTGATTATGAGGACATTGAAGAGGATAAGAAGGTCAGACATGCCTTCACACGCTTGAAAGGACATGCAACATTGTGGTGGGATGAGCTACAAGCTGATAGATGTTGCAAAGGCAAGCAGAAGATCAAAATATGGGATCGAATGATCGCGAAGATGAAGGCGAAGTTCATCCCAAGAGATTACCAAATTACTTTGTTTAGGAGAATGCAGAACCTGAGACAGAAGCTGATGACAGTGAAAGAATACACTGAATAATTCTATCAAATGAGCATTAGAGCAGGGCATCGGGAGAGCGATGATGAGAAGGTTTCCCGATACCTAAATGGGTTGAGATATGACATTCAGGATGAATTATTCATGGTTACCATCAGGACAGTGGAGGATGCTTATCATATGGCTCTGAAAGTCGAAGAAAAGATGAGCCGTAAGCAAGGTCAGTGAGGGCGAGGCAGAAGTCAGCCCAGAGGCAAAGCAGTTGCCCAGGAGAAGTTCCAAAATCCCAAGGAGGAATGGAAGAAACCTCGGGGTAAGGTTGAAAGAGGTGGAACCTCACAGTGAGGTCCATACATTGAACAACAAGGACAGAAAAATGATCAGTGAGGAGATTATGCTGACGCAAACACTTTTCCTCGTACCAGAGGTAGAGGAAGAGGCCAAGGTGGAGTAATCACATGCTTCACATGTGGGAAGAATGGGCACAAGTCATTCGAGTGTTTAGAGAAAAAGAAGGACATTGGAGAAGCTCACATCACTGAGGCGAAAAGGCGTGATGTTGAGACTAAAGATGTAGAAGGAGGAAGATCGTTGGGAATGCATAAAGTCCTTTTGACACCTGATAAGGAGGTGGAAAACTCAGTCCAAAATACCAGACTATTCAGAACAACTTGCAAGACCAAGGATAGGAAATGCAAGGTTATTGTGGATAGTGGAAGCACCGACAATCTCGTTTCAACCGAGATGGTGGAAAAACTAGAGATGGAGACAACTGATCACCCGAGTCCATACAAAGTTTCATGGTTACAGAAGGGACATCAAGTGAGTGTTACTAAACAGTGTTTAGTTGAATTCAAGATAAGTGGGTATAATGATAAGATTTTGTGTGATGTCATTCCCATGGATGTATGTCATTTATTGCTAGGTAGACCATGGCAATATGACAGAAATGTGATTCATGATGGGAGAATGAACACATATACCTTGGATAAGAATGGTAGAACCCATATGTTGCTTCCGATAAAGGATAAAGAGGTGAAGCAAGAAGTGAGCAACACAATACTTCTCATGAGTGGGAAGGAGCTTGTCACAGAGATGGAGAAGAAAGAAGATCCACAATTCTTTGTGGTCAGAAAGCCGAGGATTGTTCTGACTAGCACAAGAGTGGATGATTTGCCAGATGAGATTCAGGAACTGTTAGAAGAGTTCGCTGACATCATAGTGGACGAATTACCTCATTCCTTGCCACCGATGAGAAGTGTGAGTAACCACATAGACCTCATACCAGGAGCTAGTTTGCCAAACAAAGCTGCGTACAGGTTGACGCCACAAGAAAATGAGGAGGTCAAGAAGCAGGTCCAGGATTTGATGGACAAAGGTTTGCTTAAGGAAAGCTTGAGTCCATGTGTTGTTCCAACAGTGCTCAGTCTAAAGAAAGACAGAGGCTGGAGGATGTGTACCGACTCAAGGGTGATTAACAAGATAACCATCAGATATAGGTTTCCACTGCCGAGAATGGATGATTTGATGGATTCCCTGAGTGGGGAAAAGTACTTTTCAAAGATAGATTTGAAAAGCAGATATCACCAGATTCGCATGAGGGAAGGCGATGAGTGGAAAACAGCCTTCAAGACCAATGAAGGGCTGTATGAATGGCTATTCATGCCATTTGTCTTGACGAATGCGCCGAGCACATTTATGAGGCTGATGAATGAAGTCCTGAGGGAATTCATCGGGAAGTTTGTTATTCTGTATTTGGATGACATACTGATTTACAGCAAATCAGAGGCTGAACATCTGAAGCATTTGGCCATTGTGATGAGGAAACTACAGCAGGAGAAGCTGTTGATTAATATGAAGAAGTCCTCGTTTATGAAGACAAAGCTCATTTATTTGGGTTTTGTTATTTCAGAGAATGAATTGAAGATGGATCCGGATAAGATAGAAGTGATCAAAAATTGGCCATCACCGAGAAATATTTTCGAGGTGAGAAGTTTCCATGGTTTGGCTAGTTTCTACAAAAAGTTCATCAAGAATTTAAGTGGAATTAGTGCAGCGATGATGGACACAGTGAAGAAGTAGCATAAGACTTTTCATTGGACAGCTGAGGCTGAGAAGAGCTTCAATCTATTGAAGCAAAAGATCATGAAGCAACCAGTGCTGGTGTTGCCATATTTTCAAAAGACATTTAAGGTGAAATGTGATGCCAGTGGGTATGCCATAGGAGCGGTCTTGAGCCAGGACAACAGGATGATCGCATATTACAGTGAAAAGTTGGATGAGGTGAAACTGAAATACTCCACGTATGATAAGGAATTCTATGCTATCATACAAGCATTGAAAAAGTGGAGGCATTACCTGGTCCCTAAAGAATTTGTATGGTACAGTGATAATCATGCATTACAGTTTGTGAGTCAACAAGAGAAGTTGAATCAGAAACATGAAATATGGGTAGAGTATATGCAGAATTTCACATTTGTAATTAAGCATATTTCAGGAACTGCTAACAAAGTGGTTGATGCTTTGTGTAGGAAATGTTTATTGCTGCAGAAATTCAGAGTCAAAACATTGGGTTTTGAAAATCTCAGAGACATGTACGCAGGAGATGCAGATTTTGCAGAAGCGTATGAAGCAACTAAGAATCCAGTTCTCATAGATCGAAGTTCATGGATAGATTATATGATCTAGGAAGGATTGTTCTTCAAATGCAATAAGATGTGTATTCCAAAATGCTCCATGAGGGAGAACCTGTTGAAAGAGAAACACAGTGGTGGATTGGCAAGACATTTTGGCCACGAAAAAACATTCGCAAAGCTGAGCGAATCATATTTTTGGCCAGGAATGCGAGCAGAAGTCAAGCGGTTTGTTGACAGGTGTGGAATTTGTCAGCATTCAAAGGGAAGAAAGTAGAATGCAGGTTTTATTAGCCATTTCCCATACCAGAGAGACCATTGGAGGCAATAAGCATGGATTTTGTATTAGGATTGCCAAGAACGCAAAGAGGTGTAGATTCAATCTTTGTGGTAGTGGACAGGTTTTCGAAGATGGCACATTTTATTCCATGCCAGAAGACCAACAATATGACACACATCACGAATTTGTTTTTCAAAGAGGTCATTCGACTTCATGGATTGCCGAAAAGCATTGTCTCGGACAGGGACACTAAATTCATAGGGCATTTTTGGAGGATGCTATGGAAGAAGATAGGAACTAACTTAGCGTTTAGTTTTTCTTCTCATCCTCAGACGGATGGACAAACGGAAGTGGTCAACAGAAGTCTGGGAGATTTGCTAAGGAGCTTGGTGACGAAACACCACATCAGTTGGGACCAAATATTGCCACAGGCAGAGTTTGCATACAATGATTCACTGAATCGGAGTACAGGGAAAAGTCCATTTGAGGTTGTATATGGGATGCAACCAAGAGGAGTTTCTGAATTGTGATATTCAAAATAGATTGAGACTAGCAGCACTAGTACAAAGGAATTCACTGAGGCAATGAGGGAACTTCATAGTCGAGTGAAGCAGCGACTGATAAATTCAAATCAGGAGAATAAACGCAGAGAAGATCAGCATCAGAGACAACTTCAGTTTGAAGTTGGGGATATTGTTCTGGCACATATGAGGAAGGAAAGGTTTCCAAGAGGAACATACAACAAGTTGAAGATGAAGAAAATCGGACCATGCAGAGTCCTAAAGAAGTTCAGAGAGAATGCTTATGAGATTGAATTGCCGAATGAGATTGGAATATCATCGATATTCAATGTCCCAGACTTATACCCATACAGAGTTGGAGAAGCAGAGACTAGAACTAAGGAGCCAATGATCCAGTGGGAAAAGCAATTGCTAGTAACAGAAAAGACACAGATGGAACGCATACTGGACAAAAGAGTGGGTAAGAAGACTAGGAGAAAGCAATACTATGAGTATCTAGTCAAGTGGAAGAATCACCCAGTGGAGGATGCTAGCTGGGAGACTGAAGCAATGATACAAAAGCATGGATAGACCATGTAGGAGCTCATGGATAGGAGCCCATGAAAATTTTCAAGCGAGGGAGTATGATGCAGGAGCATCGCCCACTCATCAAGCGAGCCAACACAAAAGCGGAAGACAGTTGGACAACGCCAGCACAAATTTTGAAACACCTTGATATTGTTGCACCAAACATTAATGTGTGGATTTAATGAAGAACACCTTGTATATTGTAATGGACCTTGAGCCTTTAACCTCTCATCCTTGGGTAGATGAGGCATTTAAGATAGTTAATGTGAAGTCGATAGAATATTTAATTCTAGATTTGATAGCTTTAGAGCGCAAGAGGGAAATGAGATATAGACACCCTCCTTTGTAAATTGTAACATTATCATCGAGAGCATTCAGAAAGAATAACAGGCAGATAATTGTGTGAAGAACACCCATCAAAAGACATTTGAGTTAATAGAAAGAGCTTTGATTCAAATTCATGGTTGTGCTTTGTTTTATCTATGTATTGATGTTATGCTCATGAATGTTTTCTTTCTGTTATACACTTGCTTTTAAATGCTGTGTATGTGATTTCATGGTTGAATTGAAGTTTGTGAGAACAAGGAGTTAGTTTCAATTATTTCTCTATCTTGAACCAAAGAATTCCTACAAGGAGTCTAGTTGAATTGTCCGCAAGGAGTGCTTTGACAAAAGGGTTCAAATAGAGATAACTTTTGTTCTAAGTTCTCAAAAGTGCAAAGTGGGCACCGGAGTCGTGCAAGTCATGCACACGCTAGACGAGGACTCAGAGTTGTGATTCTAAGAAAAGGGAATCAAAGACTGCCACTGCAGGAGTGCGCGGAGTCAAAAGCTTCAACACTTAGTCGTGTTTGAAGATTTTCCGCAAGGAGTGTGTGCAAAGATTTCTTTCGAAGGACCTAGGAGTCATGAAAAAAGCTCAGAAGGAATAGACCTTCGAAGTTCATCGAAGGACAAGTGAGAAAGTTCTACCTTTAAGGTTGCAAGGACCGTCGCAGGTTTACGCACAGGGTGATGAGTTTAGTGGAAGAACGGCTCGTCGTTACGTCGATTGCGCAAGAAGAAAAGATAGACGGTCGGTATTCTCCATGGAGAATCCACGAGGTTCTGAGAATCGTTAGATCTCACCAAGGTGTAGGAAAGTTACCGTGTGAGCATGGAGAGGCTAAAATCTCAAGAGGATAGGAGCCATCGATCAGGATCACGAGGAGTGTGGTTCTACTCGTGTATCAGCATATTGGGAGTTCGTGAGGTAAGACTCCAAATATACGCAACAGAAGTCGCGATATAGTGAGAAGCGAAGTCCCGACAAGTGTAGAAGTAGTGTGGGCCACAGGAGATAGTGGAATATAGGTGGCGTAAACCGTCAGAGGTTCGGTGTCTCGGGCCTCGGAAGTCGAGGCAAGAGTCATTTGATCTCGCGAGGGGAAAAGTTATGAGGAAGCGAGGTCATGAGTCTCGACTTTTTGGCATCTCAGGTATCGGAAGTCGAGGTAAGAGTCGTTTGGTCACGCGAGTGGCGAAGTCGTGAAGGAGCAAGACCACGGGTTCGGTGTTTCGGCATATCGTGTGTCGGGGTTTGGGAATTTGAACAGTTGGTGTCGCAAGTTGCGAATATGTGATAGAGCGAAGTCTCGATAGCGGGGAAGAAATCAGCGTTGACTGGTGCATCGGGTCTCGGGAATTCGAGAGCCCAAAAGATAGATAATGAATTCGTGAGCCGCGAAGTTTTGACCCTCCAATAAATCAAGGAAGGAGGGTCACATGGAAAGAACTGTGGGTGCAGATTTCCCAATAGGGAAATAGGAGAGTCTTGAAGCTCTTCGGGCTGAGAAAAAGAGGGTCGTGAGGAAGCAGTCATGCTCCAGCGAAGGGTGCGGCCTGCATCATGAACCATGTATATCTTGTGTTATGGTTGCTTTGTGCATTATGGTTGTTATATTGTTCATATGATTTAAGCTTAGTGCAATAATGTATGTTTAGATGAATCTGATATGATATCTTAGATATTAGTGATGTGAATGAATGCTAGATACGATCTATATGATAAGTTCTTAGAGGTGTTAGATCTGGTTGAATATTGCATTGTTCTATAATTAGGGTTTCTTTTTGCGATGTGAATATAGGATGAATATTAATGAATGATAACTGCTAAGTTATTTTTTAGAGTGGTATAATCAGAGATTTGTTTCACAGCTAGGTTGCAGACACTTGAGTCTTACAAGCACCCCTGCCTCTACCTCGTGTGAGACTTCATTTGTTTTGCAGGTGTTGCCAAAAGGGTCGATAGTTAGGGTTTTGTTGGTGCATTGTGGAAGCATTGAACCTTGGGTCTGCCCCCATGTGCCAACAGTTCCCCTATCATACAGATTTCAAATTCAGACTGCATGGCATAAGAAAACCATTGTACCGATGAAGCATTGTTACTACTGAAGATGATTTCATCTACATAGACAAACACAATGAGTAGATAATTACCCTCTATTTTGATATATAGATTGTTGTTAGTTGCTCCTCTCTTGAACCCTTTGTCTTGTAGATATGTATCCAGTCTGTGATACTAAGCAGGAGGAGCTTTTTTCAACCCATATAAGGCTTTCTTTAGCTTGGAGACAAAGCCAGGGTTATCTGACAGTTGGAAACCTTCTAGTTGTTCCATATAGACTTGTTCATTTAGATCTCCATTTAGAATAACTAAACTGAAATCCATTTGATAGAATTCAAACTTCTTATGACAAGCATAGGCAAGAAACATTCTAATAGCTTCTAATCTTTCTACGGGCACAAATTTTTCCTCAAATTCCAGTCCTTATATTTGAGCATATCCTTTGCAGACTAATCTATCCTTATTTATTACAATATTTCCTTGCTCATCCATCTTATTTTTGTAGACCCATTTGGATCCTATTACATTCTTATTTTCTATCCTAGGAATGAGTTCCCAAGTTTCATTCTTTTCAATCTGGTCTAGTTCCTCATTCATTGATTTTATTCAGTTTACATATTCATTGGCTTCATTGAATTTCTTGGGTTACACCATGGATATGAAGGCTATATGTGATCGCTCAGTGTTTTTTATTATCCTTCCCCTAGTTTGTACACCTTTGTATTTCTCACCAATTACCTAACTTGCAGGATGATTATTTTGAGTAATTATAGAGGAAGAATTTGATGTTGTCTGTTGATTTGATTTTGTCTAAGTATTTGCATCTTCATTTGAATCGAGGTATTCTTGTTCTGATTCTTGGACCTGTTCAGCTTCAACTTCACCTATATCCTATGTTGTTGATTCATTATTGTTCACCTCTGTTACTGGGATTCCCTCATCAACTTTTATGTCAATACAATCAACCAATTTATGTTTCCTCTTATTATAGAATTTGTATCCTTTACTGTTTTTATCATACCCTAAGAAGATGCCTTCATAAGCCCTGTCATCACACTTACCAAGATTCTCATTATTATTCTTTATGTAGAACTTACTCCCAAAGACTTTGAAGTATTTGTTTGTAGTAGGTCTTCCATGCCACAGTTCATAAAGTGTCTTGTCACTGTGTGGTCTGAGGTGAGATTTATTAAGAATATGGATTTTTGTGTGTATTCATTCTACCCAGTAGGTTTTACCAATGTTCTTCTCATTCATCATTGACCTAGCCATTTTCTAAACTGTTCTATTTTTCCTCTCAACTACTCTATTTCGTTGTGGGGTTCCTGGGATTGGGTATTCTCTTTTGATCACATTTTTATCATAGAACTCCTTGAAATCACTTGACACAAATTCTCATCCTCTGTATGATCTCACAACCTTTAATCTGTTGCATGTTTGATTCTCAATTAAATCCTTAAATATTTTAAATTTCTCAAATGCTTCAACTTTTTCTATGAGAAAAGCAACCCAAGTAAGTCTGGAGTAATCATCGATGATCAACATAAAGTATTTTTCCTTCCCTGTGCCTTCCTGTCTTGATGCTCCACATAAATATATATGAACTAATTGGAGTGGTTTCTATGTTGAAGTAGAGCTCTTGGATTTAAACTGTGTCATGGTTAGCTTTCTTACCTGCCAAGGTTTACACATAAAGTCTTGCAGCTTTGATATTCTTGGAAGATCTTTTACTGCCTTAATATTTTTTATCTTGATTAAGTGGTCAAAGTTTATATGTCCAACTCTTCTATGCCATAACCATATTTTATCATGTTTTCTTAGATGACACTCTTCTCTATCTTCTTTCAGCACATATACATTATTATCTGTTTTTATTCCTTTAGCCACCACTTGTCCTGAGTTTATAGAATTTATCTTACAATCTTTGGAAGTGAACACCACTTCACATCCTTTATCACACATTTGACTTACACTGGGAAAATTATGTTTCAACCCATCTACAAGAAGAACATCCTGGGATTTTCCTTTACCATTACTCAAACTCACCATCCCTTTACCCTTGATTTTACCTAAAACATCATTTCCAAAGGTTACGTTTCTTGATTTGCTTTCACTTAGAGACATAAACTTACTTTTGTCTCCCGTCATATGTTTCGAGCATCCACTGTCAATATACCAGGGGTTCTTTTGTCTTTTAGATGATAAAACAAATCCACACTTGTCATTTTATTTCTTCTTCCAAACCTTGGCATCTTTAACAGAGGGATTCAAGTTTGGTTAATAGTTCCTTAAGTGACAGTCTACATATTTATGTCGATAATTATGGCTGGTGTAACATTCTGGTTCATTGAATAAAGGATCATAACGATTTTTATTCTTAAATTGTGTCCCTTTCCCAACCATCACATGATTTTTAGTTTGTGGTTGTTTGTTATTTGGCTATCTCATTCTTTGTTGCAACATATATCTATTCTTTGAGTGTCTTTATTGCTCGTATCTAAATCTTAAAGAACAGTTTACATCTTTGTGACCAAAGTTAGAACAAAAAAAACAATATACATAGAAATATCCTTTCTACCTGGAAAATGGTTGTCTTCTTTGAGCAGGTCGATTTCTTCCATGCTGATGATTTCTTTGAGAAGAGGGTGTATTATTTCTTCATTCTATAGATTCAGTTCTAATATTTTTTCTTTCAATTTTCCTTGGTGGTTGATTATCTTCCTTTGCTTCTCCATATTTGTTGTTGTCAATGAATGTAGATTTGACAAACTTTATGGGTTCTTTGTTGCTTGGATGACCACTATTTGATCCTTCTTCATAACCCAAACCAGTTTTCAAATTTGGATTCCTTTGCCGATTTAGAATGGTGGCTAATCCTTCTAAGGCTTTAATGCTTGGAAAATTTTGGATATACAATGATTTAAACTTCTCCATTTCTTTTCTGAATTTTACTACCTCTTCTTCCAGGGCTTCACATCTTGCCTTATTTTCTAATAACTACTATTTCAAAATGTGCTCTATTTTATTTTCCTCTTCTAATTCCACTTTTATCAAGGAAAATTCTTCATCAGGTTTTTTATTGTCTTTCTCGAACTGTATCAACAATTTTTTTTCTTCTTATTCTTAAGTATGAGTCTAACAATTTATTCTAGAGCACTGATCAGTTCTCCTTCTAAGACAACCGCAACTTCTTCATCATCAACATCAATTCATGTTCTGTTATCATCATAATTCTCTTTAGCCATTATCAGAAAATCATTAATCTTATCTTCACAAGAAGAGTCACTATCTGTATCTCCTTAAAAGTCATCATTGTTTACACATAAGCTTTTCTTTTTACCAAAAATCTTAAATTTGTACTTCTCTTCACCTTAAAAATTCTGATCCTATTTCTTGTAAGGACACTTAGATGAAAATTGGCCTATATTTCCACAGTTAAAACATTTGAAGGGAAACTTGCCTTGATACTTGCCTGATCCTTTCTTTAGTCTTCTCACAAATTTTTCTTCAATTTCATTAGGCTCAGATTCCACATTCTTATTTTCTTTAAAATAAGCTTATCTAGTGTTGGATTTATCTTTACCTATCCTCATTTCATATTCAGTCAACGTTCCTAGAAGTTGATCAAAATCCAAATCTTCCAGATCATAAAGTTCTTCTATAGAAAAGACCTCTGGGTTGAACCTATCTGGAAGAGATCTCAAAATTTTATGAACTAAAGAGGCTTCCTGAACTTTTTCACCAGGAGCTTTCATTTCATTTACTAGTTCTTGAACTCTAAGAAATAAGTTCCCAATAGTTTCATCTTCTTTCATCTATAGTTGTTCAAACTGTACTCTATAGATTTAAATATTTTCATCATTTACCTTCTCATTAACTTCATATATGCTAATGAGTTTGTCCCACATGGATTTGGCAGTTTCTAAATGCATAACATTTACAAATTTTGCTTCTGCAAGCCCACTTAGAATAACATTCATAGCCTTAGCGTTGAAGCTGAATTCTAGCTTGTCATCCTTATTAGCTAGTACAATTGGCTTTAAATAAACAATCTCTACCACATCCCAGACATCTGCACCTAAAGCCATTATGTAGGTTCTCATCCTAACTTTCTAGAATGAAAAGTTTGTTCCATTGAACAAAGGGGCCTTATTGGTTGAATTTCCTTCATGGCTTAACATGTTTAAGCTTATTGATCTACTTTTAAATAAAAGGAACCGACTCTAATACCAATTGTTGGACACCTGAGAGGGGGGGAGGTGAATTAGTTATTATTGTGCTTAAAAAATTATTCCCATTTTAAACTCTTTACAGAAAACTCAATGATGACCAAAATATTTCATAAATGTAAGAAATAGAATATTCAACATCAATCACACACATGAAATATACAGAGACGAATATTACTGGAGAAAACCCATAAAGGGAAAAACCTCTTGTTGTTGATATGATAAGTAATGTTTATTTTCTGTACATCATAATTCATATGAGCACCAACTCATTTTGAGGTTACCACCTCTGTTTTTCAAGCCAAAACTTGATGGGAGCACCAACTCTCTAGTTTCTGTAGCACCCACTAGAAGGAATCACCAACTACCTTGTTTCTCTAGCACCCACTAGAAGGAAGCACCAACTACCTAAGTGTTCTAGCACCAATTGTATGGAAGCACCAACTTCCAGTCACACAGGCACTGACATGTATAACAGAGAACAATATTTCTCCCTTGCACCACTTTGCCACCCTAGTTTTTCTAGCTACAACCATATGGAAGCTAGAAACCCACGTGTTCAAGCACCCACTTGAAACTCTGAGGACAACAGTCCTCCCTAGCACCTCCCTACCACCCTGAAATATAAATCTTTGCTTTCTTGAGTTTATCACAGTGATACAACATTTATTTATGGCTTACCAGTCTCATCATTATTTTTCTACACTACTTTGCTCTGCCTACAACAATGTCTCTCTCCTCGTGTCTGTTGCACTTTCTATTCTTCTCTTAGATATAAATTTTTGTTCCTTTCTTCTTCCTTTCTTTATTCTTTGTGTCTTCTTTCCATTCTATGCACCGTGCCTCTTCTCTATGCTTTAGCTCCTGCACACAACATGCTTCTACCTGCATGAAACACTCTCAACTGCACACACAACTCTTCGTTGTTTTGCGTTTTTATATTCTCTGTGCACCAAATGCATCCTCTGCATAATCCTCTACCTCACTTTACAACGTCATTGTTCTACCCTTTTACTGCATCTCTTCCTCATAATTGCATAGCTCACTCACAGTACCCTCTACTTCTCTATTATGCATATTTTTGTCACGTCGAGTCCTCTGCCTGATCATCATGGAAAATCTTCAAATTATCTAACCATTATCCTCAGTCTATTCACCATGAATGGTCATTCGTCCTGAGATTATTTTGGCATTACTGGCAGTAACAACCTTCAACATTTTACAATCTGTTTATCATCTCTATGATTAATCTTCATACCTATGGAAGTTACCCCGAGACTCTTCAGCTCCTCAGGTGATCACATTGAGATTCTTTGAATTCTCTGGTAGATGCAATCAACCATTTTCTAAAGTTACCATCAGTGTGTCCCTAGTAGTTGCTGAAACAACCTCTGTGAGCTCATGCCTTTGCCTCCTTTTCACTTCCTGAGAAAAAATTGACAGTGAGCATTAGATTTTCTGACCAAGCCCCTTTCTTTCACATGACGAGTGGTTGTGACCACATGCCTAACTTTAGAAACTATGCTTTCCAGATCCACGATCCATATCTTTCCCTTCGATCGACAACTACAATCAAATCATGATTTCCTCTTGTGATTTTCCTTGAAACTCCCAACTCATGAAACTTTAAGGTGGAGCTTAGCAACATGCTAGCTCCTTCGCCGATGTGACCATGGCTATGACCACGGGCCAAGAATTTGAGTGCTTCACGACTTGCAATGTCGGAGGTTAGAGCACCTGGCTTCTTTCGATTCTTGAACTCTTGATTTTAGCCACCTCAGATCAACGGTCTGAGATTTCCCGTGACTCAACGATCGTGATCACCTTCTTCATGTCGAGATTTCACAAGTTTCTGTCTAACATGATCCTTGCTGAGGTGGTCTTGGTGACCTGGTCTGTAGATATCCTCGCTGATGTGGATCTCCTCTCATGGCACATGTTCTTCTCCTAGATTGGATGACCCATATTATTCCTTGATCCAATGGTCAAGATATCATCTTCGTGAATTTTCCAGCTCACGAGTTAATGAAATGATGATCTCTCACCACATGTCCTCTATATCAATGTCTCATATCTCATTGTGACTTACTTTGGTTATTGGACGCTGATCTAATAGACATCGGGTATTCATGATTTGTGATCCAATGACCGTGATGAAATTGCAAAATCAGACTTCACGAATTCTCTCTTCTCATATCTGGACTCTGATCTGATGGCCTAGATCATTCACAATTGACAATCCAATGGTTATTGTTGCTCCTCCTTATGATATTTGGATTTCTCAAATCTCCAAGTGTCAAAGGCCATGACCTTTGATCATTCTGTGAGCCTTGATGTATGGGATCTTGTTTGCATGTCTCTGAACACTATCTCTCATCATCTTTGGCAATGAAGTTAACCTCACCTAGGAATACACTTGCGCTCTTCTTGAAACTCTGCACTATCTCTTATGAGTTTCTTGGGCTTGCTCTTCTGCGTCTTGCCAAAACACTTCTAGTGCCCACTTGACACTTTCTCCACGAAATCATCCTATCGTTGTTGTTGTTCTTTCCTGAAAACATGCCATCATCACTACGTTTCTTTCCATCAATGACAAGAACACTCTTCCTATAACCATGCCAACAATACGCGCCCTGCCAGTAGTACATCTCGCATATGTACGTGGATTGTCTATACTAAACCCTGCATATTCCTTCTAAACAATTAGGGTTTTCTCTCCATGAAGAACTTAGATCCTCTGCAACCTTCTATCACATCCACTTCTATCCTTCACTGTCCAATCTGAACCATAACCAATCTCAACACATCCAAACTCTCCAACAACTTACTCATGCTCCTCAACCATACAATATGAATGCTACTCAAACATAAGTAACCAATATACTATGGAAAGCATATTAGTATTGAAACATAAGAGTTTTTCTCACTTTATCAATCAACCAACATAACCATATCACAACAACCATACCAAGAATTCCTAAAGCATTCACCATACAGTAAGTAATATTATTCATCAAGACAACTATGTAACCATACCAAAACTTGTATTAAAGATCTGAGCCCATAGAATGCATATGTTGAACTTACTTCAGACTTCAATAATCTAGCATTAGCTCACACTCAATTCTTCATGACTTCCTCCAACTATATGCGTTATGTCCTCCTTCAGCCTGTGTGTGTATACACTCTATCTCACTATAGACCGTGTATGTATGCTCTCAAGCCCACTCTTGCTCATGTACTCCTTCATAAATTAGGGTTTCTGAACTTCTAAAACTTTCACTATCATGATCTCAGACTTACAAAAAATTTGACGTGTCCATGAGATCCTCCAGTCAGTCTCTCTCTTAGAATATATCTTCAATATATGTTGAAGAGATATTTCTACAAGAGACCCTTGCCTCTTATTTATACTCTCCAAGTATCTTCCTTAGAAGCATCTTCTAGATCACTTTGACCACATAGCCACTTTGTCCACATAGTCACCTATGTCAAACTTTTCCGAATTTTCCACTTGTCCATATATCCAATATCCACTTGACCACTTAACCCACTTTCCTCATTTTAGGGTTAACCCTCTTATAACCTATTTCCATAACTAAAATGCTATCCATTTACTTTATGATTTAAATAATCCTCTTGACTTTATTAGTTCACTTTATTATTTAAATAATTTCTTCTTTGTAAGCACTTTGACTTCTTTGACCTTTTGGATATTCTAGCCATCATATGAGGGTCCTCCAACTTTTAAAGGCCATAACTCTCAAACCGTGAGGAGTTATGTGATGTTCCACATACCATCGGAAATGGCATGAAAAACACTATCAATCTAGGATAGTTTCACTGATAAATTCACTGATATTAATATCATTATTTTACAATTAAGAATGGGTTATATAACCATACTGCTAGGATCACTCAACCACAAATCGTCTTCCGATGAAGGATTTCACCATAAGGGTACCACTTTGGAGTTCATTCATTTGTACTCCCTATCAATCATGACAATACAATAATGATTCATCTTTACATCAATCCAAATGGAATTAATCAATGACAATACATCACTATAACATTGTCCCTTTGTCATTGATTCCACACATGGTCACATGATCCAATTATCAATATCACACCATTAATGAAAAATCATCAATCTTTATTCATCTATGAATCATATGAAAATACATTCAGTTGACAAAAATGATGATGCATACTTCATGACAAGATATTGTTCCTTTGACATCAATCAAACAATCAATTATTTGACATCAATCCTTTGACATAAATCATTTGACATCAATGATAACATGATGCAACAAAGAGAATATTCCTAAATACCAACATTGTCATCGAGTTGGCCACATGGAATATCAATTTTTTTATCTTCATCCCTATGAGAAGTTTGGAAATCATAATCATATTTCAGACATACATTCTTAACACAAGAAAATTGCAAGACTAAATAAATACTATGAGTGGATCAATTCAGGGAAATGTTAATCAATAGCCAAAAATATATATCACTCATACCAAAGAATTTATTCTATAGTATTAATGCATATTGCACTACAAATATTGTTATATTCTCACCTTCTCCCTAAATGGGGGAATAATATCAATGATTGACATTCATGCTTCAAGTATCAAAGTCTTATGAACAGATAACGACAAAGAGAGCCAGATTTATTCCATCAACATTATTTGGTTTGTGGTTTTCATTAAACCTTCATTTAGTAGAAGACATCAACTTCTACTAGAAAACAATGTGTCACCATCTTAAACCTCCATTTCATAGAACACTTACAAATGCTTCTACACAACAGTTTGTGGTCCTGTTTAAAAATCCATGGGAGAGTAATTCAATTATAATTTGACATCATCTTATAGATAAATTAGGAAATTTTCTAGGAAACATTGAGCATTAGAGGCAATTTCCATGGTTTGTTGTCTCCGGGAAACCACTTCCAACATTTAGTAGAAGAAACATACTTCTACTAATCATTTGGTTTTTGGTCATCCAAAAACTACTAGATTGAGACAGCACATTCAACAATTGGAGGCTATCCACTCTATGATTTCATCTCTTTTCCTGGACTCTCATAAACCCCTTCGAATTAAGGATAGGAATGTTGGAAACCTAATCTATTTATGGATTTTGTATTTTATTGTATTATTCAATTATTCACTCGACCTAGAATATGAATGGTGAAGTGAATATGAGTTTTCATGCTTCCAAGAGACCTCTTGGAGGAAAAATATAAAGGTAATGATAATGTATTTATATGTGTATCATATTAATGAAAATAAAATAATGTTTCTCTCCATTCTAGAGCATTCTAACAAAAATAAATAATACAATAAATGAACATAAATCAAAGGATGAAAGAGAAGATAAATAGTGCATGTGCACACACGTTGAAGGATGGAAGTTGCAACTAATGATCCATGATTAATGGTGGAAAAATATAAAATTTCCCTCAAATGAGGTGCATTCCTAGTGAGGAATCTTTCTTAGTTTGTGCACCCTCACATTCCACATCACTTCCTTCCAGTTTATCTTAAAGTATCTTCAATTTTTTAATGCGCTTGTAGAATGTTCCTTTGAATAGAAATTATGAAAACTATTTAGATCAGGTTAATTGTTATCCTTTACATCCCACTAGATAAATAAATCTTATTGTTGATGAGTGTAATGGATGCACATATCCAACAAAGTATCTACAATGTTATATAATAGGTGATGTATCTACACTTCATCTTTGAGAAGAGAATATTCATACATCTTGTGGTTATTCATGTTTATCACATTGTTCGGAAGGAAACTATAAATTATATTCATTATCATTGATATATTTGACATGTTGTATGGACAATAGTGGATAGGTTTGTATCTGTGATTTTTTCCTCTGAAAAATTTATTTTTGAGCTACAACTAGACCTTAATCCCAACATAAAGTTATGATGGCACTTTATGGCTCTTGGCATAGGTCTCTCTCATTGATGAGAGATGAAGAACTAGGGTTCATCAATATTTGATGAACAAACGCCCAAGGCATCGACATATTCAATATTCACTCAAGCACTGAAGAAAGTACACCATGAGATTCATAGGGACTAGTTGGTCTTGGTCCGATATGAAGGGACAATGCATACAAGGAAAACTCTAGGTATTTCATTCATTCATTCTTTCATATTTAATTGTAGAGTGATAATAATTAACCATTAAAACATATACGCATTCAATTTAGAGTACACATAGCAGCTTGTAGAGAGAAGCAATACATTGTAGTATATTCATTAGTTTCCAAAATTCATAGATCGATAAAATCATATGTATATTAAATAACCAAGGATGAGGCTAGGATCTTGTGACGTGATGTCACCAATTCCTGAAACACGCTCAAATATGGTGGGGTTGTATTAATTTTCCGTGTTTCCAATGTAAGCATCATGGATAGGAATTTAGATGGTATTGAGTCATCTTATTGATGATGAACATTTTAGAGTGTGTCATCATAACTATTTTTTTACCCTAAAATTTTGTGATATCTTCGAATAATATCGCTTTACCCTTTAGTTCCTCCAAGTGTCATGTATCCTATTCCTATCCACTCTGAGCCTGTTGACGTATCTAGTACTTTGTACGCTACTCATAACTTCTCCCACTAGATGAAATATGAAAAAATTGTGGACATGCCATCTTGTCCTATCCTCCCATGTGACTAAAAAATGTCTTGTTCTTCTAATAAATGTGAAATTATTCCCATCACGTACCTACCTATCTACCTCCTACATTACACTAACTCTAGCATTATTTTTATACATTGGAGTGCAATTGAACACTATGGGCCATATTACACCTTCAAGCATCTTCCATTTTTGATCCCATTGAGTGAATAACCTTGCATAGTATCCAACTTCACCACTCCTAATTCACTGATTTATACAAAGTGAAATTGGCCTATATGTAGTGTGTGCATAATGTTTCTAGGTGTTTGTGGAATTTATTGTCATATAGTAACACCATGGAGCCTGGTTGCAAAGTATTGTGCCAAATGTTACGATCGTGCCATGATTTTTGTCACTACTTCTAGACCAATTAGCTATAATGAACCATGAAACAATTGTCTTCTAGTTCTATCAAGTCATCAACCAATATTGATGTTCATATTCATCAAAAATATGTGTAGTGATGAAAATCGACAAACATGTAAGAATTAATTCTAATGGAAATATGGCCTCCTTTCCATAGACAAACTGAAATGAATTATGATTAGTCAACCTCTTATAGGTTACTTCATAATCCTATACTACTATGGGAATATGCTAATCCTAGACATATCACTGCCCATAATAAGCCTTAGTTAGTTCATGCTCTAAAATATTATTAAATGATTCAATTGCACCATTAACTTGTGGGTGATATAGGGTTATCTTTTGGTGATGAGTCATGAACTCTTGAGTGAGAACATGTACGGTGTTTTTCAATAAGTGTTCACCTTGATCGCTTATTAACACGTTTTTGTAGCCAAGCCTTGTGATCACGTTCTCAAATATGAAGCATGCAACCCTATCTACAACTCAATATTTGACCAAAACAACTTATTAATAGTGCATCCGGTACTTTTTCACAACAATAAAGTAGCACACTCTAGTCCACTGCGTCATGGGGATGATTGGTCCCATGAATTAAACAACTTAGTTTTCAAATGGTTTCAATGCTATGACCCACAACATGGGTAGTTCATTAAGTCGACAATACTGTAACATCCCGCTCTGGCGCACTGACAAACTTATTCTTTGAGGACACTTGCTCGCAAGTGATCTGGATTCTTATGATGATGAACCACTTAACCTTGATGATGATGCGTCATGATTGATGACATGATGTTTTACTATTGCTA
>ML776584.1:1923290-1938386 GCA_009831015.1 Picea engelmannii
GCAGTCTAACTGAATGCAGCCTGCGGAAACCAAGCATTTCCGCAAGACAATATATATACAGCCTGCGTACTATCTTCAAAAGTGTGATTTTGAGAAACTGACAAGTGTAACTTTCTTCATGAAAATGATCTTAAAGAAGAGTTAGATCTTCTATAACCATGTCATAATCATGTCATCATCTTGATAACCAAAAATGTGGATAACAGCGGTGACCATGCGCTTGACTAAAAGGCACGTCGTGATTTTGCATTTCGCAACCCTAGGAGTGTTTCTACCTTCGTTCACCCGATAGACGAAATCACGATGAACTGATATCTACAGCTCAAATCTTCCCTTGGTCAATGACTGTGATAAAAATGCCATTTCACATTTCTTGACTTTAGATTTCCATTTCCTCTGTTCTCACGATGGACAAAATCACGATGACACTAGATCAATGGTCGAGGTCTCTCCTTTGATCAGACGATCACAATGACTTCGGGACCTCGCATTTTGTGAAGTTGAAATACTTTTCACCTCTGATCATCTTGATCCATAAAATGCTGACATTTCACCCTGAATAGTTAACGGTCTAGATCTCTCCAGGATCCAATGACTCAGATCAGGTCGTATATTCAAGCTTCACGAATTCTTAGCATTCCGCCTTTTGAATTCTTCACAATGTGAATCAGAAAAATGTTAATCGTTCACCATACGTCCCTCCTAATGGACGGTTCTGATTCTCTAGAGTTCAGATCAAATGACTAAGATCTTTCCTCCTTGCACTTACACTATCTTCAGAGTGAGAATATCTTATGGGTGTTCAAAGGTGCCAAACTTTTGCTTCGTCATCGATTATGATTCTTGGATCTATTTAACACTTATGAAAGTGTTGTTGTTCCTGAGATTGGTATCATGAAGGCTTCGATTTCCCACAAACTCCCTGCATTTCATGGATTTCGATAACTGATATCCTTAGGATTTATCAAGGAGAAAATACTCTCACCTTTTTGGCATTCTCCTTTCCCGACTCATCGATGCTTAATCAAATTTTGGATCTATGCACTCCTTGCACTAGATCTTACGCAAGGTTCAATTTCTTGTAGACAACTATGCACTTCTTTCACCAGTCTCTTTACACTCCTTGCAAAGGGAAATTTATGTGTTATCTCTTATGAGCTTTGGAATTGAAACAAATCTCGTTAATGCACTACTTGTGTTCTATGTGCACACCCTACGCTACTTTTGCAGAAGAGAAACAATTGAAACTTATCCTAACATTCATAGTTCCATCTTCTCAAATGAGATTCATTCATTCATGAGAACGCAATAACAGAATTGCAAGAAATGTCCACACCATGAATTGGCTCAATTTTCCTATGTTATATTCATTAGTGAAAATGGTTACAACTGTAAAATGAACAACAAAAACTGAAAACTTCTCCTTATCTCTATTCTAGCCAACTATCGATTAACTAGCCTCATTTGGGCGTACAAAACCTTTATTTATCTCAGAGGGTTCTTAGGGTTTCCCCCTAGCTACATTTCTACTCTAAAACTTATCCTAATGACTACCTGGACCAATCGCATTCCAGAGTCATAGTGGGATCACCCACTTCACTCGTAATCGTTCAAGCGTGCTTCTCGATTTTCCTAGCGTGACTTCAAGCATGCCTCAAAATATTAATTATGGTGCTGAGTTAACGCAAACTTCAAAATATCTGTTGGAGTTGCCAGTGTTGAGCTCCTGTACAAATTCCTAGATGTTGATGGGTCTTACTCCGCGTGAGTGACAACAATGCTCCTACATCATACTCCCTTTGAAAAAAATCATGGACTCCTTTCCATGATCTCCTACACTATATTTTCATGCTTTTGTATATAAGCTTCATTTTCACAACTAGCATATTCTATTGGGTGTCCCTTCCACTTGACCAAATATTCAAAATAGGTTTTCCTTCGGGTCTTTTTGTGAATCCTTTGATCAACAATTTTCTCCATCTATGGTTTTTCTTCTATGGTAATTTGCTTCTCCCACTCAACTTTATCTCGATACTATGATCCATCGATGTCATGTTTCCTGTAAGGATACAAGTCTAAGACATTGAATATGGGCGATATGCCCACATCATCTAGCAGTTCGATCTCATAGGAGTTTGCATCAAACTTCCTCAAGATCTTATAGGGTCCTATCTTATTCATCTTTAGATTGTTATACATTCCCCTAGGGAACCTTTTCTTCCTGAGATGTGCTAGAACATGATCCCCTACTTCAAATTGAATTTCTCTATGATATTGATCAACTATGTGCTTGTATTCGTGGTTAGAACTCTACAACTTTACTCTGATCTAGCTATGGAGATTATGCATATCTTCCGCAAAATATTCTACTCCAATGCTCTTGATCTCATTCTGTTCCAAGTCTCTCAACTGATATACTCCCCTAGGTTCAATTGCATACAATATTTGTAATGTGATCTTTCTTGTGCTCCTGTTTGGTGAGTCATTATATGAAAATTCTGCTTAAGGCAGAATCTGATCCCATTGATTATGGTGCTTAGTGACCAAACTACTCAATAAGTTTCCCAAACTTTTGTTCACCACCTCAGTTTGACCATCTGTTTGAGGATGATAAGTTGATTGGAAGGAGAAGTCTGTCCCCAACTTCTTCCATAGTGTTCTCCAAAAGTGACCAACAAATTTTGTGTCTCTGTTCGAGACAATTCTTCTGGGTAGGCCGTGAAGTCTTACAACTTCCTTGAAAAATAGATTTGCAACATGTGTTTCATCACTGGTTTTTTGGAATGGGATAAAATGTGCCATCTTTGAAAATCTATTCACCACCACAAATATGGAATCAAATCCTCTTTGCATTCTTGGTAATCCTAACATAAAATCCATTCTTATTGCATCCCAAGACCTCTCTGGTATTAGCAATGGTTGATACAATCCAGTGTTCTGCCTTTTCCCTTTTGCATGTTGGCATATTCTACATCTGTTCACAAACTTTATCACTTCCATTCTCATAATTGGCCAATAGTATGAACTTCTCAGCTGTGAAAACATTTTATCATGGCTAAAATGTCCAACCAATCCTCCACTACATTTTTCCTTCAAAAGGTTATCCCTCATTGATCATTTGGTTATGCACAATTGATTTCCTTTGAACATCAATCCTTCTTGAACCATATACTATGTCCACTGGCTTCTGTCTCTCAACACAGTGTTCGCACATGATTCATATGCTTCCTTGAAATCTATATCATCACAATACATGTACTTAAGGTGTTCAAACCCCAAGGTATTCACCTTGAATTCCCACAGAATCAAACATCTCCTGCTTAATGCATCAACAACTTTGTTAGAATTTCCAACAATATGTTTTATAAAAAAAGTAAAAATTTTCATAAACTCAACCCATTTTGCATGCCTCTGATTCAATTTTTCCTGCCTGGTTATGAATTATAAATCCTGGTTATCGCTACACAAGACAAATTGCTGTGGGACAAGATAATGTCTCCATTTCTTCAAGGCTTGAATTATGGCATAAACATCCTCGTCATACATGGACTATTTTCTCTTGGTCTCATTAAGCTTCTCATTGAAATAGGCAACATGTCTATTGTCTTGACTCAAAACTACTTCTATTGCAACTCCACTTGCATCAAATCTCACTTGAAATGTCTTCTCTGTTATAAACTGGATAATTGGTTTCTCTGTTATTTTCTCCTTCAGTATATTGAAGATCCTCTCGGCTTCCTTTGTCCATTTAAAATAATTGTGCTTCTTCTTCATTTTATCCACCATTGGCGCACAAATTCCACTGAAGTCTCTAATGAACTTCCTATAGAAACTTTCTAATCCATGGAAGATTCTTACTTCAAACATACTCCTTGGTAACGACCATTCTTTGATTTATTTCACCTTCTTTGGATCCATATTTAGTTCATTTTAAGAGATCACAACAAACAAGTAAATGAATTTTGTATTCATAAAAGAGGACTTCTCCAGATTGATCAACAACTTCTCCTATTGTAGCCTCCTCATCACTAATGTCAGGTGCATCAAATGCTCCTCTTTAGTCCTGCTAAAGATCAGTATATCATCCAGATATACAACCACAAACATGCCAATGAAATCTTTCAGTATTTCATTCATCGGCCTCATAAAATTACTTGGATCATTGGTTAAGCCAAATGGCATAACAAGCCACTCATAAAGACCTTCATTTGTATTAAAGGTTGTTTTCCACTCATCACCTTTCCTCATTCTAATCTAGTGATATCCACTTTTCAAATCTATTTTAGAAAATAAAATTGCTCCTCTTAAACAATCCATTAAATCATCCATTCTTGGTAAAGTAAATCTATACCTGATGGTGATATTGATAATGGCCCTTGAGTCTATATACATTCTCCATCCTCCATTCTTGTTTGGACTCAACACTATTGGTACTGCACATGGGCTCAAGATCTCTCTAACCAAACCCTTGTCTAACAATTCATGGACTTGGTTCTTCACTTCCTCATTCTCTTGAGGTGTCAAACTATATGTTTCTTTGTTTGGAAGACTTGCTCTTGATATTAAGTCAGTATGGTGACTGATAGTTCTGATGGGTGGTAATGAGTTAGGCAGCTCATCCACCATTACATCTACGAAAATTTCCAGCAATTCCTGAACTTCTTCAGGCAAATCATCCATCGATGTACTTGTAAGGGTAACTCGGGGTTTCCTTACCACAAAAATATGCATATCCTATTATTCCTTAACTTATTTCAGTAGTTCCTTCCCACTCATGAGAAGTATGCATGTGATGGCCTCCTCTTTCACTCTCTTCTCCTCTATTGGTAGCAACATGTGTGCTCTACCATTCTTATCCAATGTGTATGTATTTTTCCTCCCATCATGAATGAAATTCCTATGAAACTGCGATGGTATTCCCAACATAATATGACATACATCCATGGGAATTACATCACACATAATTTCATCTCTATATCATCCTATCTTAAATTCAACCAAGCATTGCTTAGTAACCATTACCTAGTTTCCTTTCTGCAACCATGAGACTTTGTATGGCTTAGTATGTGAAGTTGTCTCCAACTCCAATTTCTCCACCATATCCATGGATACTAAGTTTTCAGTTGTCCCACTGTCAATTATCATCATGCATACTCCCTCTTTAGTCTTGAAAGTTGGTCTAAAGAGACTATTCCTCTACACCGACCTTTCAACTTTTTCCTCTGGTTTTAAGAGAACCTTTCTCAACATCAGGGACCTCCCATCCTCTGCTCCTTATGCTTCAATATCTCTTCTCTATGCTTATGAAATGTGAGATTCTCCTCTTTATATATTTTTCTTAGGGCATTCCAAAGACATGTGTCTTGTCTTTCCACAAGCATAACATCTTACATCTCCTCCTCTTCTTCCTCTTCCTCTAGAAGAATTTCTTCCACCACTCTCTATTTCCTAGGAACTTCCTCCTCTTTCTGAGTGACTATGTGGTTTCTCAATCTCATCCTTATGATTATGTTCTTTGTCATGGGTAAATACCTTGCTTTTGCTTGGGACCGAGATTTTATCTCTCCCCCGTTGGCTTTCTTTTTTGGCCAACTTATCCTCTACCTTCAGCGCAAACTGATAAGCATCCTCTATTGTCCTTACAGAAATCATGCTGAGCTCATCCTCGATTGCATATCTGAGGCCATTTATATATCTAGAAACTTTTTCTTCATCTCTCTCTCTTTGTCCAGTTCTTATGTTCAACCTCTAGAACTCCTCTGTGTCCTCCTTGCTGTCATCCCTTTCTGTCTCAAGTTTTGCATCTTCCTGAACATATTAATTTGATAGTCTTTGGGAATGAACTTATCCTTCTGTTTGACTACTATTATATCCCATCTCTTTATCTTCTTCTTGCCTTTGATTCTCCTCTCAGTTTGTAGTTCATCCCACCACAGTGTTACATATCCTTTTATCCTGGTGAAAACATGTCTCGCCCTCCTTTCCTTATAGAATTATTCACAATGGAAATATTTTCCCATGGATATTATCCAATCCAATAGCTCTTCAACATCTAAATTTCCTTCATACATTGGGACCTCCATCTTAGCTCTGCCTCCCAATATGGAAACTACACTTAGGAAGCATTCCTTGACAACATCCTCTCCTGTAGCTTCTTAAGCAACATTCTCACCCACTGCTTCCTCACTCTTTACATCGTTGATGTCTCCCATATCAGGTGCTCTTCTCTGCACTACCTCCATCACCTCTAATCTTGCACGAAGTTCTCACATCTCCCTTTCTACAATTGGATTGGCTAACAGTTTCTCTCCTCATTTCCTCGATGACATTGTGTCGACTGTCTGTCACACACAGAGTACAACTTCAAGTTATTTTGTCTCCTCTCCTTTGCCTGCTGTCTGCAACAAAAACTTCAACCTCTGATACCCCTTGATGGTATTAGACTATCTCCTTCTCTTCTTCCCGCTATCTGCAAATAGAAATTCTCACTAATACAACTTGATGCAGTTCCCCCTCCTCTCCTAAGGGTTGTGCGACCTCCCAGTCTAGGATTGATTAAGATACTTAGTCTGATTGACTCTCAATATCTCTTCTAGACCCCAACCCCACTTACAAAGGTCCTTTCTCGAAATGTGCAGGTCGTCTAAGACCCAGGACTTCTCTCCCAAGTGTTGTCCAAGCCTCAACACCTAGTAGATGACTGCTCCTCTTTGCTAAGCCCTCTGTTCCTTATGGATGCTATGGGTGAACACGCGCTTGAGTGAAAGGCGCGTCGTGATTTTTCATTTTGCGACCCTAGGAGTGCTACTACCTTTGTTCACACGATAGCTGAAATAACGATGAGTCGATATCTACAGCTCAGATCTTCCATTGTTCAATGGCTATGATCAAATCGACGTTTCTTGTATTGCGACTTCAGAGTTCCCCTGCCTTCGTTCTCCCGATATCTAAAATCATGATGACACTGGATCAATGTTCTATGTCTCTCCTTTGATCCAACAATCACAATGACTTCAGGACCTCACATTTCATGAAGTTGAAAGACATGTCTCCTCTGATCCTCTCGATCCTCAAAATGCCGATATTTCACCCTAGAGAGTTAACGGTCTAGATCTCTCCTGGATCCAACCACTTATATTAACTCGCAGATTCGAGCTTCGTGAATTCTTAGCATTGCACCTTTTCAATTATTCACAATGTGAATCAACAAAATTTTGATTGTTCACCATGCATCCCTCCCAATGGACGGTTCCAATTATCTAGCATCCAGATCAAATGAATGAGATCTTTCCTCCTTGCACTTACGCTATCTTCAAATTGAGAATATCTTCTGGGTGTTCAAAGGTCTTGAACCTTTGATTTTTCATCAAGTCCAATTCTTGGATCTCTTTAACACTTATGAAAGTGTTGTTCCTTCTGAGATTGGTCTCGTGAAGGCTTAGATTTCCCGCACACTCGATGCATTTCAAGGATTTAGATAACTCAAATCATTGGGATTTCTTGAAGACAAATTACTCTCGCCTTCTTGGTGTTCTCCTTTCCCAACTCATCTACACTTAGTCAAATTTCAGATCTGTGCCCTCCTTGCACCAAATATTATGCAAGGTTCGATTTATTGCAGATGACTATGCACTCCTTGCAGTAGTCTCTTTGCACTCCTTGCAAAGGGAAAGTTTTATGTTGTCTCTTCCAAGCTTCAGAATTGAAACAAATCTCGTTAACTCACTTCTTGTGTTTGGCGTGCACACCCAGCACTACTTTCCCAAAAGAGGAATAATTGAAACTTATCTTAACATTCATAGTTCCATCTACTTGAATGAGATTCGTTCATTCATGAGAACACAATAACATAGAATTGCAAGCAATGTCCACACCATGCATTGGGTCAATTTTCCTCTATTATGTTCAGCAGTGAAAATGGTTACAACTGTAAAATGAACAACAAAATATGAAAATTTCTCCTTATCTCTATGCCAACCAACTATCGAATAACTAGCCTCATTTGGGCATACAAAACCTTTATTTATCTCAGAGGGTTCTTAGGGTTTCCCCCTGGCTACTTGTCTACTTTAAAACTTATCCTAATGACTATCTGGACCAGTCGCATTCCAAGTCTGTAGTGGGATCTCCCACTTCACTCGTAATCATTAAAGCGTGCCTCCAAAATTTCATGGCCTAAATTCAAGTGTGCCTCAAAAGATTAATTTCGGTGCTGAGTTAAGGCAAAGTTCAAAATATATGTTGGAGTTGCCTATGTTGAGCTCTCGTACAGATTCCTAGACGTTGATGGGTCTTTCTCTGTGTGAGTGACAATGATGCTCCTGCATCATTCAACCTAAGCATACCCTTTATAGACCAATATAGCTTTGTTTGTTAGTACTTTCCCATTCTCATTCATTTTGTTTTTATACACCCATTTAGTTCCAATGAAATTTTTGTTTTTTTTTCTTTGAACTAGTTCCCAAGTTTTATTTTTTTCAATTTGGTCCAATTATTTATTCATATCTTTAACCCAATTATCATCTTTACATGCATATTTAATTGAGCTAGGCTCAATATGTGACAACAATGCTATTTCTTTTTTATACAATAGTTGTCTTCTTGTGTGCACTCCATCATTCATATATCCAATAATTAGTTCTTCAAGATGATTCTTTTGAGTCATTCTTGAGGGTGTCTTTGTGTCTCTTCTTGGTAATTATTGTCTTATCTCTTCTTGAATATATTCTTTGTCTTCACTCATATGCATACCATCATATTCCCTTTCTTTGTTCTCTTCTACTTCTTCTACTTTTGTTCCAATTGTCTCATCATCATCTTCATTTTCAGTTTCAAGTATAATCTCTCGATTTTTTATTCTTAAAGTTTTTAGGTCATCCACCTTGACATTGCACTCTTAAAAATATCATGTGATCTAATATTGTATCATTTGTATGTTTTCTTGTTAGAATCATATCCAAAAAACTACCTTCATTAGATCTGTCATCAAATTTTCCAAGATTCTCATCATGTCTTTTGATGTAGCATTTAATTCCAAATACCTTTAAGTATTTTATTGATGGAGATCTTCCAAAACATATTTCATAAGGATTCTTATCACTACTAACCCTGACATAACCTTTGTTCAATATGTATACTATTGTGCTTACAACTTCCCTCCAATATCCATCAGACAAATTTTCTTCATTGAGCATAGTCCTTATAGTCTCTTGAACTATTCTATTCTTTCTCTCAACAATATCGTTTTGCTAAGGTGTTCTGGCAATAGAGAATTGATTTTTCATTCCATGGGTTTCACAGAAGAGATAAAAGTATTTTGAGGTGAACTCACCACCATTGTCTGATCTAAGACATTTGATTTTTGTCTCCTTCTCATTTTCAACAAGGGTTTTAAAGGCTTTGAGTTTGTTAAGTGCTTCTGATTTTTCTTTGAGAAAACATATCCAACCCATTCTAGTAAAATCATCAATGAAAAACATAAAGTAAGACTCTCATTGCAAACTCTTGGTCCTTGTGGGTCCGCATAGGTTAGTTTGAACAAGCTCTAAAGGTTTTGAGGTTGTGTATTCTTTTTCTTTGAACCTTATTCTAGTTTTCTTCCCTAGTTGACAGTGTCTACACATAGTATTTGAGGGATTTATGATCTTCTGCAAGTTTCTTATTGCATCAAGATTGTTGAATTTAACTAGATTGTCAAAGTTAATATGCCCCAACCTTCTATTCCATAGACAAATTTTATCTACTAGATTCATATGACATTCCTCATTCAATTTTGCATCTAGTATATACACATTTTTGGGAGTTCTAGGAGTAGTATCAACCAATTTTCTTGTGTCTTCTCACCTAATATCACATTTATGGGAATCAAAGATGAAAAAGTTCCCTTGATCAGAGGTTTGAATCACACTTAATAGCCTAGATTTCAGTTTTTCAACAAGCAACACATTCTTGTCTTTGTCATTTCCCAAACTCACAATGCCTTTCCCAAGTATGTTACCTCAAGCATTGTCACCAAATGTAAATTTACCTTTTTGTCTCTTTAATTTCAAAAACTTGTATTTGTTTTATGTCATATGTTTTGAGCACCCACTGTCAACATACCAGAGATCTTATTTATTTTTGGATTTTAAGGCAATAATACATTCCTTCTTTGGTGTTTTTTCTTTCCAAAGCTTCTTTTTCTCTCTACTGAATCGTGGTTGTTCTGAGGCTTCCATTAATATGAAATTACTGGCCTTAGGTCCATAGTTATGGCATCTGAAGCATTCTAGGTCCACTTCTTGTAGAGGTGAAAAGGAGTTATAGTTTCTTCTTTCAACTTTATTTACCGCTTGGTTATCTTTACGATTATAATCTTAACCCTCAAATTTTTCCTTATATATGCTCTACAATTCATAGCTTTGTGTCTGAAATTAGGGATTGCAAAGAAATATCTAAATAAAATGCAAGGATACCTATTTTGATAGAACTTCTTTGGTATTGTCTTATCTTCCTTCTTGATGGTTGGAAGTGGTCCTCTGGAGTTATGATCATTTCTTGTCTTCTCTTCATTTTTCTTCTTGAATGTACTGAGGAGAGTATCTGCATAAGATTTTGAATTAACTCGGATTTATTCTTGAGAATAGCCTATTCCATTTTTATTACCTGAATGCCTTTGTGTGTTAATAATCTTATCTAATATTTGAAAGTTATTTTCATATTTTGTTTGAATGAGATTTGAATCCAGTTATGTTCTCAGGTGAAATATTTCTACCTCCATTCTTTCACAGGTTATTTGTTTTTATTTAAGAGACTTTTCGAGACTTTATTCAATCCTATTTGATTCTAGGATTTGGTTTTTTAGGTTTCTCATGAGTTTCTCCATCTCCTTTTCTTTTTGTTCAACTACAAAAAAATTCAATTGTCTATTTCTTGTTTTGTATTTTCGTAACTCATCCAAGGCACTGTGAAGTTCTTCTTCCATATTAAATTTTTCTTCATCTTCTGAATATTTCTGATGTTTAATGTCTTCTATATCTTTAGACTCTTCAGTACCTAGAAAAAGGACTTCATCATCACCACTGTCACTAGACTCTGATGAACTATTGTTTTCTTATTTTGAGTAAAATTTCCTTTTCCCTTTGTAAAATGTTTTCTTGTAGTTGGGTTTTTCCTTTTTCTTGTACTGTTTGATTTCTTTTTCTTCATATTCAGGGTCATCCTTGGGATAGGGACACTTGGCTGAAAAATGGCCAACCTTTCCATAGTTAAAACATTTGAAAGGAAACTTGCCTTTGTACTTCCTTGATCCTTTTTGAAGTTTTTTAATGAAATTTTCTTCTTCCACATCAAATTCTTCATCATCGTTGGATTGAAGTTTCTTCTTTTGATTATTTGTTTCCTTGAGTACCTTGAAGGTTGCCACTCCTTGTGAGTTATTCTCATGACCTAATATTAACTCATAGGTTGTGAGGATTCCATACAATTCATCCATGCTGAGTTTATCTAGATTTTCTCGATCTTCAAGAGTGAACACTTTAGGATTGTATAGAATAGGTAGTGTTCTTAGAATTTTTTCAAATAGCTCATTGTCTGATACTTCTACTCCTAATCCTCTGATTGAATTAATAATATTATCAACTCTTTCGAAGTAATCAGAGATATTTTCCTCATCTTTCATTTTTAGGCCCTCATATTGTACTTTGAGAGTCCGGAGTTTGGCCCTCTTAACCTTGGTATCTTCTGCATATATAGTTTCTAATTTATCCCAGAGATGTTTTTCATTATTATAGTTTAGTACCTTATCAAGGATTTTCTTACTTAGTCCATCTTGTAGTGTGTTTATGGATTTTCATGTTCCCAAAAAATTTTCCTTTCTTCTGCTTCTATGGGAGTGGATTTTGGAACATCATATCCCTTTTCAACTAATGTCCATACTTCCAGTCCAATGGAAATTAGATAGATTTTCATTCTAACACTCTAGAAGACATAGTCTTCACCATTAAATAGGGGGATTTTTGATGACATATTCAACCGTTGATCCATTCTGATGTATATTCCTCTTCAAGTGATTTAAACCTTTTGTCAAGAGACCCACTCTGATAACAATTGAAGGATCAGATCCTGTCACTGAGAGCGGGGGGTGAATCAGTGACACAATTATCATATCAATTTTTCTTTTGTTAATGAAAACATAATTTTGACACAATATTTTATCGTGGAACCCAAATGGGAAAAACCACAAACTCTTTTCTATTAACTGCAATTTTTTTTTTTACATGTTACATAGAAGGAAACTTTTCTTCCTTTTCAATCAACATCAACTGATCAGGATGCACCGACACCCTTTTTCACCAGCACCAACTAGCAGGAGGCTATGACCCCATGTTTAGTTAGCTACAATTGACAAGGAAGAACCAACTCCCTCTGCAGGAACCAACCCGTCCTTGCACCATCCAACCAACCTTATTTTCTGAATTTGGAAAACTTATGTGTCATACACTGTATTGCATAACTTATTTGTCTCCCTCTGTTCTTGATCTTCAACAAGACATTGAATGGAACCTTTAGAACTAATAGTTCTTCATCTTGAACTCTACCTTTGTTTTGATCTTCTTTAGTGGATTGCAGAGACACTATCTTCTTAACACACTTTGTTGTTTATATATTCTTAAAAATGGCGTGAGAGTGATACACTATGTCCCTTTGTTTGGACCATCACACCTCTTTGTTTAACTTAACCATAATCATTGTTTTTATCATTTTTACCATGAAGGCTTTTAATAAATTGATAACAGTTATGGATCAATTTCACCCTTTTAACTCGATCCTTAATCTCTTCAAATATTTGCAGAAATTGAGTTCTGCAGAGGTGCTTCCTTCAAATCATTTCCATATGACCGATAACCAAAAACTTCGGGCTTATCAACTTTAGTGGCGTATTACCTTTTGCTTCTATATCTCTTATTCCATATGACTAATGACTGTGACCAGATGATAGGCCAAACAAGTGCTTGAGTGCTTTATTCGAATCAACTGTGATGATTTAATCTCCTGATGAGATGGACGAATGCCAGGACTTCGGGACTTTGCCCTTTGGAACTTCGGGACTTGCAACATGTCAAATATCTAGGAACGTATTTCATCGAATATATTGGATGGTTCATGTTTACTTCGTGGAACTAGATCAATGGTCAAATTCGATCCTTACATATATCATTTTACTGATTTAATCTGATGGTTGGGACTTAATCAAGAATTTATAAGGATGGCCAACATTTATATGGATGACCATGATCAAATCATGAATTCACACATCGCGAGTTTGAATAGTTATGTTCTTTGACTTTCTCGCTCCACGAGTCAACGAAACATTAAGCGCTCACAACGTGTCCTTACCGATGGACGATCCCAATGATTTCACAACTTCTCTCATGCACTCTCATTTGGATCCAATGGTTGTTGGTCCATGCATCAGATCCGATGGCTCAGATCTATTCTCCTCTTGCACACTCTTCACATTGTTTGGACATGGATTTCGACAATCTATATATTCTCCTCTGCGTGATCTAATGATTGGGATCTTATCGTGATTTTGCATTTCGCAAGTTCTCAAAAACCTTCTCATTGACTCCTCTGAGTCACGAGTCAGTGAAATGATGAGCTACAACCACGTGTCCTTTCTGATGGACAGTTGAGACTTCACGACTTTGCAAAGACCACTCTCCTGTGCAACTCCAAAGGGTTAAAGCTCATGCACATTGCTCTAGATCCAATGATGCTTGATCGATGCACCCAGACTTGATGACTCAAATCTGATCTCCTCCTATGCTTATTCCTCCTCTGCTTGGATCTGGATCTAACAGTCTAGACTCCTCGCTACAACCGATTAGACGGTTGTATTTAATCCTCCTCCTGAGCTTGGAATTTTCTTCGATTTAGAAGATTTTTTCCATGTTCAAAAGGTATCAGCCTTTGAACTTCCTTCCTGCAAACCTGAGTCTTGATTTCTCTTTCATGTCTGAAGGAATTATCTCTTTTGAGCTTATAGACTTAGAATAAGTCTGTCTCATGAGATCTCATTACGTTATCCCTTCTGAGCTTGATCTCCTCGAAGATTTTGATCCCTCACGCATACCTTGGACTCTAGGGATTTCATCAAACTTAGAATATAGAAGAATTTCTTGAAAAATAAATAATTATCACCCTCCTAGTGTTCTTCTGCTCGATGCACTCCTTACAGATATTTTCCTCATAGAGTATTCAATAACTATGTCTCTCTCTCGAAATCAACATGGATTTCTTCTGTACACACTTTCACCGGATCAATGCCCACCTAGTAGAGCTCTACAGAGTCCTCAATAACTCTGGTTCTCTCTTAACTCAATACAGATATCTTCAAGTGTACTCCTTACACTTTTGTTGATGAAGGTTCAACGATATCCCTCTTGATCTTTATCTTGAGGTTATACCTCTGTCAATGCACTCTTTGCGGACTATGTGCACTCCTTGCACTCGTAAACTCAAAGACGAGAAACAATTGAAAATCGGGAAATACTTCACTAATTACACCTTCAAAACATGAAAATGCATAAAAACATGTAAAACATAAATAAACACACAATATGCATGAAAAACTGCTTTTCTATTATCTATGTTTTTCTATACAGATGATTTAAAAAAAATGGACGGTAACAAGTCTCATACCTCTCTAGCTCTCTCTCTCTCAGAACTATTCTACCTTTAACGTATCTCACCCCAGACCTCTCTATCCTTCTATGCCTTCTTGGCCCTATCTTCCCTATGAAATCTGATACAATATCTCCTTACAAAAGAGGGGCTCTATGAACTTGTCCTCTCTCACCTAATCTCAACAATTACATTGAGGTCTCATTAAGGTTTACCTGCACCTAAATATGATCTGGACCTACTACAAGCAACTTGTTATCACATTAATTTGGTCTGGGGGTGTTTTCCTAAGGAATGGACCCATTTGGCGGAAAAATGGCAAGGAATGGGTTAAAACCCCACTTATCCTAAGTTTCATATGTGCAGGTGCGTCATGCTAAACGACACATAGATCTGGGCAGCTGAGATCTGTGCACCAAGATCTACAAT
>ML776584.1:1938459-1973258 GCA_009831015.1 Picea engelmannii
CCACTAACATATCGCCCCCTCCTTAACTCGGACTGCCCCTGCCTAAAATCTCTTACCGCTTCCTACCCACTCCAAGTAGACTTCTTACCAACACCTCTTACTACTCTTACCTCCTGTTGACATATGTCTCCCACTCCGTCTCTCACCTCTGCCCATCACATCACCCACTCTCCCTCCTCATCTCATTATGGTACACTTGTCCTCCACTCATCGTCGGACCATGTTCCCTTATCACTCCCACCTATCACCTCCTACCAAGTGTTCTACCACTCACCTCCCCCTAACAAGACGTTCCCCATATCGTCTTCTTCCATGGCCTTTCCTCTGCGCCTCACATCATAACCTCATTTCACTTCATCGTTGTCCTATCCTAGCACCACACCCATGTTTTTCGCCACTCGTACTTTCCTGGTCACCTTCCATCTGCCACGTTTGTCTACGTGGGGGCCTCTCGTCTCACCTTCACATCAATGGCTCCATAGTCCCTGCCAAATCCACGTCTACCATTTGGGTCCCCATGTAGCAGTTCAATGAAGCAGTCAACAACCAAGGGAAGGTCGCCACATCCTACAAATGCAAATATGATTTGAGCCTCCCCGGTCCTGAGGAAGTAGTTATTATAGTAGTTGGTGGTGGTTGGACATTGTTTTCACCATTAATCCAAAGACTGAAAAGGGACTATCAACTGGTCAAATCACTTGCAGGGTTGTTATGGAACGCGATTGTGTCTACTTGAACTTCACGACTAGCCATAAGATTGCATGCACAATCTGATAGGAGGAATGCATACATAACGCCTTTAATGTAATATTTAGAACTTGTTGTTGTGAGTCGGTTTTGAGTATTTAGGAGTCATTCTCAATTATATTTAGTGTCGATGGTAGATTTATGCTCCCGATTGTAATGTTTTAATGAGGCCTCTGGTTCTCTGGTTATGAATGTTATTTGAGACTTCTTGTTTAATGGTAGCGAGCTCCTCCTTTCATTTCTTTGCTTCTAAATCTGAAATCTTGTGCGTGGATGATCTAGTCGAGTGTTGTGACTGTAGTATAGTGTATGTTTTACTATATTTGTTTTTGCAACATTTTCAAGTTTCTTGAACTTTTTGGATCCAAGAGGATCTTGTATGTGAGACTCTTTCTCCACAGGCTGTTGGAAGACCGAATGTCCATAGAAGACTTTCACGTTTTCTTCATGTTCCTTCTGCCTACTCATCACTATACAAACTTATTGGCTTAAGTTATATCAAGACCTCACTTATATGTGCCTTCCCAACCCATTTTTTCAAGTTAAAGCGATATAATCTTGAGACTACATCCATTAGACCACCCTTTAAACTATTCATTGTGACATACAAACTAATGGGCCTTGGACTTACCTCTACTCGAATCCAGATGTGACTTCCAACACTAACACAAATCTTTAATTGAAATCCAACCACTACCTATACAAAGGCATGGCTTGTCATTAAAATCCTTACAACGTAAATCTTCATGGGATCTGATTTCAAATTTTAAAATGTGAGAAGTTCAATGCCCCTCTTTCTCCTGAAATCCATGCTGATGTGCTAGAATGTTGGTGCACTGCTGAGGTGGAGTGATGCTCCTGCATCATTGACCAACAATTCAGGTTTAATGATATGTATTCTATGGTGCATATATTGCATTGAGATCCCTCATTCTAGAATAATACCTTGGCTATTTCCGCTTATCTATCTCATGGATATCTATATGATAAAACTACTCAAGTATCCTTCCTAGTATAGTTCTAAAAAAAAAACAAAAACATCCAAACATGCACACTATTTGGGTAATATCTAATTGATCCAACAATTGGAAATGTGGTAATGTAAAAATCGAGGTCATCCAATCACATGATGACAAGTGGCAGATAATTGGTCTATTTATATTATGACATGTCGAACTAAAGATCTAATGAGAGGTTACCATGTGGAAACCCCTCATTGGCCAATAATGGTTAATGTGATGTAAAATTTATGGAGTCGAGGGATTTCATTGCATGACCTCCTTAGCCTGTATGCTTTGACATATCCCACTTTACCAATGTGTCATTACATTAATACTTGATAAGTATATGGTTTGATATATATTTAAGTTTAAAAAAATCTTTGTATTGGTGGTGAAAGGGATAAGGGCCCAAGCCCTCGACCTTTTCCCCTTGGTCATGTTACATTCCATATAACCAACACATATCGTATAGGGGGTTCACCATATATATTGGCACGAGGGTTGTTTTAACCACATGTTATATTTTTTTAACAATACAATATTTATATATATTCGTTCCCATTATATCCATGGAGTTATATGTTATATATAACATATAATTTATATCTTATAACAAAAACCTATCCATACCACCGAAAATCATGCATAGATTTCAAAACTATATTATTATGAATAGTACTATTCCGACAAAAGCCACGATGTATACGGAGGTTGGTGGGAATGGAAACCACAACCTACCATATATTTCCAATAGTTTTAAACCAACTTTCCTATGGTTTGGGTTTGGTTACAAAAAAAAACAAATTGTAATTAATTCCTTCCAACAATTTCAGGAATTTGGTTAAGAGGGGTGCCTAGTTAATGGTGCACTCCTGAAGACAACAAACACACATTCTGAGGATTTGTATACACATTTCTATGTGGGTTTTTCCCTCATAATTCATGATGATCATACATGGCATATGAGGCTACACCATAAATCATACTGGGGTCACCTTGACAAAATTTCAAGTGTTTTATATCAATTTTGCACGATTTGTTTCCAAGAATTCAATGGTGCACTCTGTTTCTACATTTGAGCATGGAATTTTTGGAGCATGTTTAAATTTGTGTTTTTGTAAGCCTATATTGTATTGTAATTTGTAATTTTGATATGATGAAGAACAATCGTGATATTTAAAGTGACTTTGAAGATGCAGTGATCCGTGTCAATTAAATGTATATTTGAGTTCTTTTATTTTCTATTGTATTATCTCATTTACATTTCAAATTATTCATTAATATTAATGACGCTTAATGATAAGTAAGACATTTACATGATATTTTGTAAATATTCAAGCAATCTTCATTTATATTCCTGAATCTGTTCGGATGCTTAGTATCTTCATATGAACTAATTGGAATATAAGGATTCTTTGGGATGAATTAGTATCAGAGTTTGTTGATATTTAAGAATCAAGTTGGTGTCATAATTCATTTGGTATTTTTAGATCAAGAGACGGTAGAGAGAGAGAGAGAGGGAGATGGAAAATGGGGGGGGGGTATGAGAAATAGATAGGGAGAGAGAGTTCAGATATAGAGAGGAATATAGAGGGAGGTAGGGAGAGCGGGAGGGATAAAAAGAGAGAGAGAGATGGAGGGAGAGATAAAGAGAAAGAGATATTTATTTTCAATAGGAACACACATGTTTTCTTGTTCCTAATAATATACAAACACTTTAGGAACATGAATGCTCTTTACGAATGTGTGTGCATTCGTAAAGCACATACGCATTATTTTGAATTCATTTTTTTTAGCAGGATTGAAAAATTTAGCGTACATGTATGCTGACTTAGTTTCCTTGAATTTAGGTTTAGGATGACAAACCTAGTAGTTTGGTCTGCAAATTGCTACAAACCTCCATTTTGTGAATACCTATATATATATATAGGTTTTAAATGTTTTTTTCTGGCTACATAATTCAGTTATTGATGAAATTACAACATAGATAGAGTCACCTATCTAGATTCAATATGTGTATATATATAAGTTTTTTTTTTTTTCTAGTTTGTCTGTGACATGCGAGACTAGCCTGTGGCTAAGAAACCACGACTCAAGGGCATCTAAGCCATCAAAATCACCCAAGGATTTCTCCTGGCCTGAGCCACACCAACCCTTAACATGGATGGATTTTTTATCCCCGCTTATTTCGAACCGGTGACTTTAACATCACAATGTGCCTTAACAACACACTTTGTCACCGGATTTTCTACACCTCATGGACATATATATGTAAGTTATTATTGCTTACTATTTTTAATATATTTTTTTCTTCACATATATCAAAATACTAGAATACATAACTCTTATTTCTGCTATAGAGTTTTGTCGGCTTAACCATGTCTAATATGAGTGATATTTTGGAATAGAGGAGACCAATATCTACAATGTAAAAAAGTAAGAAATTATTTTGATCATGCTAAGACCCTCTTATCCTACTTGAACAAAAGGTGTTATAATTTTAATCATATATTGACTTTCATAATTTAAAAAAATAGTAAAATTAATATTATAAATTTCCAAAAAATACACATCAGTAGAAGTTCAGGTTCTCTACAATTACACAATATTTTGGAATAAAATTCCATTATTAAGGTACTCAATTCTTACACGAACAAAGACATATACCTTATAGGGAGAGAGAGGTTAGATAGAGAGAAGAATATAGAGGGGGGTAGGGAGAGGGGAAGAGATAAAAAGAGAGAGATGGAGGGAGACATAAAGAGAGAGAGAGATTTATTTTCAATAGGAATGCACATGTCTTCTTGTTCCTAATAATGTACACACATTTTAGGAACATGAATGCTCTGTACAAATGCATGTGCATTTGTAAAGTGCATCTGCGTTATTTTGAATTCAATTTTTTTTAGCAGGATTGACAAATTTAGCATTCATGTATGTTGACTTGGTTTCCTTGAATTTAGGTTCAGGATGACAAACCTAGTGGTTTGGTCTGCAATTTGCTAGAAACCTCCTTTCAGTTAGTGATGAAACTACAAAATAGATAGAGTCACCTATGAAGATTCAATATGCGTATATATATATATATATATATATATATATTTGTTTTGTTTACTAGTTTGTCTGTGACCTATGGGACTAGCCTATGCCTGAGAAACTACAACTCAGGGGCATCTAGGCCATCAAAATCACCTCGGGATCACATGATCCAGATTATTTTTGGTACGAAATGAGAGCGGAGTTATAGCACAAAAATATTCATAGATTTTGAAAGAGAGACAACAATATAACAGAGATATATCATAAATATAACAAGAGTCACAATTATACAGTAATAAACAATTTCTATTAATGAAATAAATGTACAGAGACTGTAAAAATACAGAGTGAAAGACTCGTTAGAATGGTGGCATCTTATCTGTGAGAAGAGATGTGATGGCTACTCGCATTGGCAAGAAGATTATTATTAAAATGAGGCTCTAAGGGCCTTTTTAACATAAGAAAAATCGAAAACCCTAATGCCCGAAGATGAAAAGCCAAAAGGTTTGTGGGCCCCGATCGAGGTAGTTGATATGTCATTCTCAAGGGCGTAACTTTTTCATACTATCTTTGTTTGAGGCACTCGATTCACCATTAGAAAGATATATACAAGAAATACAACTTTTTATGTGAGAAAAATCGAAGTAAATTCCATGTTTCTCCCCGTTTTCATAAAAAAAACATCATTTACGGCCTCAAAATGACCCTAAAAGTTTGGGACCCGAAAAAACTACTAAAAATAGTAAATTAGCAAAATTGTCAGAAAATTGTTTGGAGCTAGTTGGAAAAGGTGGGTGGCCACCGATATCGACCTGGATCAATCCTCCCTCCTTAGGAAGCAATGGTCTCGATTGAATTGAGTTCCCGGGGGAGAGGGAAGAGCATTTGTTGAATCCGCACCGTGATGAGCTACTTTCCTTGTTGGAGAAGTTACACTGCTGAGCTTGTTGAAGGTTGTCATGAACATGTGGCTAGAAGGGTTGGACCTTTTTAACCACTTTGGCTACATGATATGCTTGTGCGCAGAAGGAGTCTTTACACTTTCTTGCAATCTTGTTGACCTTCTTTTGTTGGATAGAAGGTCCTTGGGCTGAGGCTATAGTGGTTGCAGTATCCTTCTCTTCAACTTTTGAATATATTGTGAAGAAGTTGAATTTTGTAGTATGAGATACTACCTTGCAACACTGTTTAGGTGGAACGATAGTCAGAACTACTTCTGCTATTCTGTAGAGATGACCCCCAATGAAAAAATGACGCTGCGGGGTCAAGACTCATAAACAACATGGCGTTTCCACATATATGACTAGCCCAAGAAAAAATCACAGAAATCTAGTGGGGAAACATCACATAATAGCTCATCCTTGAAGGGTTGGATGTCGTATGGAAATCAGAACTGTTGGCTCACATGAATATCGCGTCCCTGGTGAAGCCACCCGACGCTGTCTAGATGCGGGTGTGGTGTTTTCGACAATCACTACTATTTGAAGACATTTTCTAAAACAAGGTTATTCTAGATTCCTCTATCAACAATAAATGCAGTGGGGTCCTCTTCACCCACATCTATGAATGAAAAAGGCACTCCCCCTCTTCAGGATATGTTGGTTCTTCTAGTTGAATTATTGTAGTCACAACAATAGCAGTGGGGTTTGCATTGATGATCTATCTTTTACTAGTATTTTATGAATCAGATTCTGAATCAGGGTTCAGATCCTTGTGTTTGATCTCGACCACCAATGATTGTTTTGAGCGGCATTCATCAGTGTTGTGCCCAAGAATTTTTTGGAAATCACACCATTTTACAGTGTCCTTCTTCGTCTTTCCATGACCCTTCTTTTCCTGTGGCTTGGACTAGTTTTTTGGAGACTGTTTGTTCGAGACGTCTTTCTCATACACTGGTTGTTGCAGATTTGGAGACCCAAACTCCCATTTGTTCTGGTGCTTAAATTTATGCTCGATTTGCAGACCAATATCTACAATGTAAAAATATATATATATTTTTGATCATGCTAAGACCCTCTTAGCCTACTTTAACAAAAGGCATTATAATTTCAATCAGATACTGACTTTCATAATTTAAAAAAAATGTAAAATTAATATTATAAATTTCCAAAAAATACATAGCAGTAGAAGAGAAACTTCTCTACAATTACACAAGACTTTGGAATGAAATTACATTATTTAGGTAGTCAACACTTACACGAAAAAAGACATATACCTTATATTTTTTTGGTAAAATAACATACCACTCAGAAAAAATCCAATTCGACATAGTTATTCACAATTTCTATGAGTAAAAGTTGTATCTTTGGAAATTTAATTCAGTGTCCTATATTTCATATTGTTATAGCATATTCAACTTCATCATAAAATCACCTTGAATAATCCATCCAAGTTAATGTATTGTTCTTTTTCCATGTTTTCATTTCCAGTAATGCATCATGAGAGATCATCATTAAATTGCACTCACCTGCCAGTCCATGCTAGAAAAACTAGCGGTAAGCATTTTTAGTCTGGAAAGAATTAGCATAAAGATTTAAATGGGATCAAATAGAATATCAGTCAAGAACCAATTCTTTCATTTCCTAACTTGTAGAATCCTTTCATAGTTGAGACAGATGGAAGTGGGTATGTTTTTTGAGAATTTTTTATGCGAGGTAAGTCATTATGCTACCATATTGAGATGTTTCATGGGGGAGTTTTTAACTACCCTACATATTATCAAGAACTATATTCCCTAGTTAAAGATGTTACTATGTGGAATAACTATCTAATGGGAAAGGAAAAAATTATTTGCACTGATCAACAACCATTATACTATTTGCAAACCCATAATATGCTTCATGAAACCATACATTACAAGTGAATGGGTATTTTGCAAAAAATCCATCTAGCCATAAAATATAATAAGGGAATCAATAATAAGTCGGCATACATTATTTCAAGGTCACCCACATCCAATATCACATCTTTGCGAACTCTTATCCACATGGAACCATTTACCAATGATGCATACAAATAGGAATGCATATAATATAAGGTTTAAAGAGATGTTTCAACAGCTACATGGCCAAATTCATGTACAAGAAGGTAAGAATGAGGGTGACTATAATATATATAATGGGATACTCTAGTAGATAGATAATATTTATGTTCCTAAAGGTGAAATATTATGTCTTATGAGAGAGGATCACACCTCCAAGGTTGAAGGAAATTTTGGTGTTAGGAAGATAATTTCCAATTTACAAAGGTATTTGTATTGGCTTATAATGTAAGAAAATGTAGCTCAGTACATTAGAGGATGCATGATTTGTTGTAACAACAAGCTTAGTGATTAGAAGAATGGTATGTATCATCCCTTACTTTTACCTTCTCAACCTTGGGAAATCATTTCCATGGATTTTGCAGTTTTTTTCCAATAAGGAGGAAGGGATATGTTTATATGTTTGTGGTAGTTGATAGGTTTAGTAAAATTTGCGTTCGTATTCCTTTTCAAAAAACGATAATAGGAAAAGAACTATAAAACATGTTCTTTGAACAATTTTGGGTTCAATTTTTAATACAAAGGAGCATTATCTTAGACATGTATACTGTATTTATAAGATTGTTTGTGACTACACTTTGGGAAAATATGGACACAAAGTTGAAGGAATTTACAAAATTCCATAGAGAGACATATGGGAAGAAATAATTTGTAAATAGGACTTTGGTTCAACCTTTGAGGGGTTATAATCAGAAGCATATAAATACCTAGGATGAAAATATAATCTACATTAAACAATCTTATAATGTAACAGTCCTTACTTTTATTGTTAAGTCCCATTTTAAAAATTTCTTTCGGTATTTTCTTAATTTGACATTGGATGTTGTCTATGGATAGTAAAGAGGAGTGAGGGGATACATCATTGGAGAATAATTAAAATAAGGGATGTTTGTTGAAAATATTAGGTAGATACATTTTCAAGTACATGAGATGATGATAAAGTCATTGGAAATGTACAAGGTACAACATGATCAACAAAAAACTCAAAAATAATTTAAGTTCAGACACAGAGCTTGGTTATAGTTGAGTAAGGAAATACTGAAAGGTCATGGTAAGAAGTTTAAGGCTCTACGGTATGTCCCTTTTAAGGTATTGGATAAGGTGGGTGACAATTCCTATAGACTTAATATACCCCCATATATGGACATTTAGTCAATAGTAAATGTGGAAGTGAGTAAATGTGGAAAATCTGAAACTATATGAGCCTTCAATGTTGGATCAGGAAACTGAAAAGAAAGCATTAACTACCATACATGAATTAGCATGAAAATTGTAGGTATATTTGGAATAATATATAGGTTTGGAAAATAATTCCATGACTAACATACATGGGAAATGTGACCTTTGGAATATTGTGTTGAAATGACAACTTCTAGGAAAGGAAAAATGGTACTCAAGGTAGAAGTTAGAGAAAACATTTTATCACCTCATCCATTATAGGATTTTGGGTACTAAAATCCTCCCAAAATGGGGAGTTTTTAATTGAATTGAATCATTATATTAATTTTCATCTATCTTGGTACTTTCTAGGTTGAAAAATTGGAGAAACTGTCTTGTAGGCCCCATTTTAGTTGCAAGCCCTAGTTTGAAAATTTGGCACCTGGAACCCTCCTGATCCATTTTAAATAATTAAACAAATTTTTTTGGGACAACTTGTTGCAATCATAGATATCATTCCCTTTCCCTTTTTCTACACATTGAGATCTGTCAAACAATGCAAGAACCACCTCAATCAGAGCTTGTATGTGAAATTTATGCCACCCACAAGTCGACCTACATTGTTGACCACCTTGGTACTGAGTGGATGCCACATTATCCCCCATTACTCACACATTTGGGGACATTTGTGTGTGTAATTTTAGGAATATTCTACAAGGTCGAAAAACTTATAAATAATTTAAGGTTGAGGACATTGAAAAACCCTAACCCTATATTTTTGTTGGAGTAAGTTAAATACCAAGAAGCTAGGAGGTGAAAGGGTTCGATGATTTAGAATAGTGATTGTTTCATAGTTGAGTAGAACATATAGGAGTGGTATTTTTATATAATAATAGAGGAGGTAGGGGATTTTGTAGCAATCCTTCAGGCCACAATGTCAAAGGAAACTCCATAGTGAGTGCCCCTTTCTTTGTACTTATTTTTTTCATAACTACAAAAAAGAGAGCAAAGAATAGGCCTCCCCTTCTAGTTGGGTTTTCTCCCATATCGAGTTTATTGTGATACATCATCTATTGACTTTTGTGGATGATTTGATGATTTAACTCCTCTTTCATTTTATTATTGTTACGAAATGAGACACACTTCCACGCTAAACCTAGAATAAGAGAGGAAGAATGATATAATCATGAAAGTAAATGACACAAAAAGAGCACATTCCACATAGATTTTACCCTCGAAACCAAAAACTGTGAAAACCATAATTCAATGAGTGTTTTTCTTCTTGTTATATTATTTATTAAAAACAAAAGGTTACATACATCTAACCTTGGTCTAGACCTTAGATATAATCGAAATCATACCATCATTCTTACACAAGAACAACCCTTTATCCAAATCATATTACATCTACATGAAAAACAACCTATAAATTACAAAATCTTGGCAATTAGCCATTCATCATATAAATATACAATATTAGCTTTTACAACCTTACAACATGACTTCTTTTTAGGCTTTACAATAGGAGAAACACTAATGAAATGGCTACCAAAAAATGGTTATAGATCCATGCATATCATTGGCTACAAATCCCACGAATGTCAAGATTTTGTTACAATCGACTACCAAGTTAGATTACCCATTGAATACCATGTCAGTATATATACCTCGACTTTCACTGCAAATAATATAACAACCCAACATTCTCCCACTTGTTGTCTTCTTTGTTGTAACTGGGAGACCTTTGAAAATTCATTCACAAACATAGGGAAGCAATTCCCATTTCTTCTCTTGACCAAGATAAATTCATAGCAATCATAGACTTGGTCAACGAGTCTTCTATGTTTTCCAACGTGTCTAATTTCTCGAGCATCACCTTGTTGATTTTCACCATGTCTCTCAACAAATGGTATTGCACATCAATGTACTTATTCTTCGAATGATAAGTTGGGTTCTTTTCCATAAATATTTATCTTTGACTATCGCAACTTATCTTCAAAGCTCTTTTCTCAAAGCTTATTCCTGAAAACAACCTTTGCAACCATACATCTTCTTTGATTCCATGAGTGGATGCCATGTATCTATCTTCTGTTGTTGAAAAGGCTACAACCACTTGTCTCTTACTCATCGAGATGATTTCCACACCAAACATATTGAAGACATATCCACTGGTTGACCTCCATCGATCCATATCTCTAGCCCAATCGGTGCCGACAAAGCTATATATGTTTACTTCACTGTCACCTTCAAGTTTTCCTTGGTAGCATATAGCATAGTTTTTTTTTCCACACAAATACTTGAATACTCTTTTGACAATTGTCCAGTGCTCCTTCCCAATTGTCGACATGTATCTTCTCAACACTCCCACTACATGAGAAATTTATATTCGAGTGTATACCATCGTATACATTAGACTACCAAAAACACTTGTGTAGGCAACATGTTCCATGTCCTCTATTTCTTCCTATGTCTTTGGAAATTGTTCATCATTTAGCCGTGCTCCTACAAAAATTGGCACTTTCACAAGTTTTCAATCTTTCATGTTGAAATGTTTAAAAAATGTTTCAATATACTTCATCTTGTTCAACCATATATTTCTAGTTTCTCATATCTCTTAATCTTCATTCCTAGAATGAAGTTAAAGGCACCGAGATCCTTCATGTCGAAGTTGGAGGATAATTGTTTCTTCACCTCCTTTATTACATCCATATTTTTTCCAATTAGCAACAAGTCATTGACATACAAAGGTGCATACATGAAACAACCACCTTATTCTTTGGATTATATCCAGTGATCAAATTTTCTTCTCACATACCCCAAACTAAGGATGTATGTTTCAAAATTTTGGCACCAATGATCATTTCTTTAGACCATAAAGGGATCTTTTCAGTTTGCACACCAAATATTTATTTCCCTTTACTACAAATACTTCATGTTGCTTAATGTATATTTCTTCTTCTAGGTCCCCATGCAGGAACATTGTCTTCCCAACCATCTATTCTATTTCAAGATCAAATTTTGCAACCAGAAACATTAGTAATCTAATGTAATTTTATTTTGCAACAGGGGAAAAAATATCACCGAAATCGACTCCTTCAACTTCAGAATATCCTTTCACTACTAGTAAATATTTGAATTTCTCGACTTGACATGCTACATTCATCTTCTTCTTGAATACTCATTTACTACCAACAATATTTGTTCCACTAGGAAACTTGAGTAAGTCTGATGTCTCATTCTTGTGCAATGATTACATCTCTTCGATCATGGAATCCTTCTAGATTATTCCCTCTATTGAGTCAACTGCCTCCTCGACTAACTTGGGCTCATTATTAATGGAAGTTAATATGAATGAGAAATAGAAATTAGGTGGACTATTTCTTTCGATTGGTTCTATTATTATTTCTTACCTCCTTACAACCGGGGTTGGTTGCTTCTCCTCTTCCTCTTATTCAATTGACTCATCTGAATCATATTCTTTGTTCCTCAGTTCAAACCAGTCTATCTCAGGATTATTCTTGGTCTGAACAATCTCTTAAGGGTCAGACTTACTTCCAAACTCTTTGAAGAAAAAATATTGAGTGTACATTGTTTTCCTTTATGCAGGATCCCATAGCTTATATGCTTTCATTCCTTATTTCTATCCAATGAAAATACATATGAGTTCCTTCTTGTCTAGATTTATCCTCTTTTCCTTGGGAACATGCACAAATGCATCACAACCAAATAATTTGAGATGTGAAACTGAATGCTTCTTACCCGACCATAACTCATGTGGAGTCATGTCGACTAGTGCCAACAAATGATACATATTTAACATATATTTTTTAGTGTCAATTTCCTCCACCCAGGATTCTCGTGTAAGCCCAGCACCATTCAGCATGCTCCTTTCATCAATGTTGTGTTGATTCTCTCGGTAACTCCAATTTTCCATGGGGTATATGCTGTGGTAGTTTTTCTTGCTATGCTACACTACTTTTAGAACTAATAAAATTATTTTCCATAGAATTCACCACAATTGTCAGTTCTCATCACCTTAATATTCTTATCTGTCGAGTTTTCTACAAGAGATTTAAACTCTTTGAATTTATCTAAAACCTCTAATTTCTTACTTAGGAAATATGTCCATGTCTTCTAGGATAAATCATTTATGAAGGATACATAATACAAGGATCCGCCAATTGAAGACACTGAAACAAGTCCAAACACATCAGTATGAACCAATTCTAGAATCTCATTCGCCCTTATTGAACAAGATGGGAACCTCACCTGACTATGTTTTCCATATATACAATGTTCCTAAAACTCGACTTCTAAATTACATTCAGGAAATTCTTTGACCATAGCTTTTTTATGCATAAATCAAAGTCCTTTTTCTCCTGTGTATCCCATCCTCTTGTGCCATAGCATGGTCAAGTAAACTCTATGATGATTTGTATATTTCTTTTGAATCGAATCAACCCGATTCAAGTCGAGTAAACTTCAGGAAAAAATATGGTGTTGCATAGAGTCGATTCGACACCACCTAACAACTTGTATAAGGTTCTAATTTGAACTCCTTTCATTAAGACCATCACACCTCTGGCCATATTGCATGAATCCTTCTGAAATATATTGTGCACTCTAGAATCATTGATCTTACTAACATATATCTGTTTTATTTCCAAACCAGGAATGTGTAGCACACCTCGAAGGATTCTGCTCCTCCCATCCTACATTATCAGCCAAAATATTTCCCGTCTCACAATTTTGGTTATGGAGTTGTTCCCCAAGAACAATTATCCTCCTTCATACAATTTATATTCGCAACAACATTATTTATCTAGTGTCATATGATAGCATTTTCCTGAATTGATCAATCAAACATCTTGATCTGACTATGTATTAGTCGACACCAGGTACACATCGCCTCCCTTATCTGGAGTCATCTTTCTCTCACTCAACTTCTTCTTATCAGATATTGTACCAACTTCCATAACCTTTGACTTGCAGTCCCTTTTGTAATGCCCAAGTTTACCTCATTTCAATGATCTTCTTTTCAACAATGAATTTGGGATTTAGATCTACCCTTCGACTTACACTTTCTAGAAAAGAATTTTCATTTATCTTTGTCAACCAGAAGACCTCTCACCACTAAAGTATCTTTGGTCAATCCTTCCATGTTCTTTGTTCCCATCTCTTCTGATTGTAGAGATGCAACCACATCTTCTAGCGCTAATGTGGTTGTATTACTTCCTATAGTCATGACTTTATATCTCAGGAGTCTGGAAAATAACATAATAGGCTTATACATTTCTCCTCCTTAGCTATTTTAATATCCACAGAAGATAACTCACTTATAATGGTATTAAACGTATTTATACTCGTAGTCACTGAATTGTCATCACTCATTCTTAGAAGATACAATTTCTTTCTAAGAAACAACTTATTTACCATGGATTTCGACTGGTATAATATTCACAACTTTTCCTATAGTTTCTTGGTTGAATCTTCACTTGAGACATTCAACAGTACCGAATCTGCAAGAAAAAGTCGAATTGCACTCCTTTCTCTTCTGTTGAGTGTATCCCACACTCTTTCATCGAAATTCCTATGAGACTGCTACCTGGATAAACTATTGTCCATTATTCTCAATCTACAAGGAATTCTTCAATTTTAAGATTCCAAAGCTCAAAATTCTCTCCATTGAATTTTTTGATCTCTATTCTCAAACTACTCACCATTGTTTAACACAATCTTGAGCACAATATTTAAATATTTCAGATTATGACTCTTACTGAACCTGGGGTTTATCTCAAATCCAAGATTGTTAAGCCAATCTCAGATACCACATTTAGGAACTGATACACACTTACACGCTAAACCTAGAAGAACAAAGGAAGAAAAATATAATCAAGAAAGTAAATGACACAACAAGCACACAATACACAAATATTTTACCCTAGAAACACAAACTCGGAAAACCAACATTCCTTGGGTGCTCTGCTCCTTGTTGTCTTATTCATTCATAATAAAAGGTTACATGTCTAACCTTGGTCCACACCTAATACACAATCGACATCATACCCTCTTACTTAGACAAGAAAGACACTGTAGACAATTCGACTTATATCTAAATAACCAATAACCTCTAAATTATAGATTCTTCGTGATTAGCCATTCATCATCAAAAGATTCAAGATTATTTTTTACAACCTTACAAAACACATTCTTTATAGGATTTACAAAAGGAAAAATAGTAAAGAACTGGTGCCCAAAAAAATGGTTACAGATCCATGCAGATCATTGGCTACAAATCCTGTGAATCTAGGGATTTTGATACAGTCGACTACCAAGTCGGATTACCCATTGACTATGAGTCTCCCTTCATTCAATATTTATTCGATGGACACACACCCACTTGTTGACCTCTTATTGGTTGACCTCTTCGACTTGTTATTGATGTCTTTAACATGTTGAACCACCTCGACCTTCGACTTCGACTTTACTAGATTGAATCACCTCAACTTTTGACTTGTTTTCGATTCACCTCGACTTCCTCTTCACCTAGTTGAACCACCTCAATCATCTACTTCTTTTTTCAATTGATCCACCTCAACTTTCACTTCAAATAATAGAACAACCCAACACTTATTTCAATTATTTTCATAAATTCAAGTATTAATCTTGTAATAATTAATCTAACATCTAAGGAAATGAATTACATAATCTAATACTTCAAAATCTTACAAGATATATTCTGATGAACTATTCTAGTGGAATATCCATGGAAGCTTACAAATCACATAGCCCTAGAAGAATTGTATTGTTAGAAACATATAATATTGAGATATGCATAGAAAGAACCTCAATGTCCTTTGAAGGAAATGTTATAACCTCTGTTGGTCATAGGTATGTAGAAACACAAATTTCCTAAGGAAACATAACCAGCTAATACTAACTTACTCAATCAAAATGACCAAATGACATTAACATTAAGTCTCAACGAAACTCTAATTGATCATTTTCTTCAATAATTCTCCTCTAGAATAAGTGTATGCCTACTACAATCTCTAGAGAACATACAAGAGATGTGATATGCCATCATGTCTTTTTTTTTGAATGGAAGATATTAAGTTGAAAATATCTTACAAGTTTGGAGACTACATATATTTGTGTCATACACCATGTTATTTATTTACTATTCACATCAACCATCACATATTTAATTGTCTCTATTGCAACGCTTGTTTTTGCATGTGATCAAGACGTCATCAAATATGAAATCACTATCCAATATGGTGATATTGAAAATCACATTGTAGTTTCTAAAGATTTCTCCTTTCAAACTTCATTCCAATTACCTACACTTTTTTATGAATATATTGCACCTCTCTTTTAGGGTTCATAGAATTTTAACTTATGCCCATATTGTTAAAAAAATTGGAATGTGCACTTCATTTTTATGTTGGTCCAACTAAATGAATCTACAATGAAATTTTCCTTCAAATAAATAAATAATTGGCATCAAAATCTCTAGTTATGTCACTCTTAAAATTGATGTAAGAAATGGATCAAGAGGTTGTTGGAGAATTCGTTTATGTTTAATGGTGTTTTTTGAAATTGAAAGGATGATTAGAAAAAGGAATAGTTTTCAATTTTTATGCAATAAAATTTTCAACAAAAAAATCATTCATTTTCCAATTTAATTTAATAATTTTTTGTCTTTTTTTTTGTTTTTCCTAAGTTATTGATTTCCATTGTACACTATATCACATTAAAAATAATAGCATCCATCCTAATTCTTTCCTTACTTCCAATGTAGGTACAAGGTTTGTTTAGAGAAAAAAAAAAGTATGCATCCACTTGAGATCATTTGTAGTAAATCTTGGTAACAATATGTTACTATCTCCTCCCATTTTAAGGGTTGCAAAGAGAATACACGAAGATCCTATGAAAAATTCTGCAATACATATTGGACAAAAGATACACAATAGGGGAATGCATCTTGTGAAATTAGGTCCTCCATAAATTCTTTATAGGTGTTCTTGATATTTTCTACAAAATTACATGTTGAAACATGTATGGACAACTTCACAATTGTCTAAGTTTTCTTGTTCATGCTAATTGCTAGACAATGCCATTATAAAAGTGTGAAATATTTCAATTCGATGATCCAACCTGTGGATTAGTTTATAGCTTCATTTTTTCCAACTTTGAAAAAAAAATTAAAAACTAAAAAAACAATTTCAAACATGCCTTTAAATTTATTCATATTATATAACTATCTGTAAAATCGTGCAATCCTTTCAAAAAATACTGACTATGTGTTATATTTATTCTATATATTGATTTACTTATATTTTATAATTAGATTTTTTTAGTGTATCCTTGTATGGCATATTTGTATTCTAATGACTCCATTCAACCAAGGTTTGTGTTTATTTGTGCATAACATGTTATAATACATCCTAATGCTAATATTTTCATGTTGAAATCTTTTTTATAATAATATTTCATATTTATTTAATTCTTCAAATATTTTTTGTCCTTGGTTTATTTTCTATTTCATTATATCTAAAATTTTTGATGTAATTTTTGAAATATATATTCTTATTTTTCTTGAATTTTTTATAAAATTTTTGATATAATTTTCCAGACATAATCTTTTATTTTTAACATTTTTTTAATTTCTTATTTTTGATATATATTTCTTGTTTCTTGAATTTTAGTATGTTCACCTCGCTATGTGTATGTACGATCTTTTTAGATACCATATTGGCATCTACAATTTTATTCTTGCACAAAACTTCCTATGTTCACTTAATATTATATTTTGAATAGGATTACTATTTTGAATCTCCATGTTCACTTAATATTATATTTTGAATAGGATTATTAGTTTGAATCTTTTTGTGACCATTTTGAAGAATATAATTACGTCGAAAGGCGTATACCTATTGATAATGGACACAATTAATGATCTTTTAACCTTATTTAACTTTAAAACCTCGCTATGCATTGAAGATGTTGGCATATTCTTAGTAGTCCTCCAAAATCAATGGGTCAGATTTATTGTTCATAACTTTCTTGCATTTATCAAGGCATCAGTTAACATGTTTACTTTTTAACATTTACCTAATCACATTAAAAAGTTACTGTAAAGATATGTAATTGCCACGTTTAAATGATTAAGTAGGATTAAACCGTGGCAGCATCCTCACCTGTCTTCACGTTTCATTTTCACCACTAATTTTCTGAACTATTCCTGCGTTTCAGTTGTCCGTCCATTCTCTACCGCCCCCACTTTTCAGCCCATTCTCTACCACTCCCGCGTTTCATATTATCCTAAAAACATGTATTAAGTATTAGAGCTTCTTGAATTGCAAACGTGTATCCACAGCGTATATCCTTAGCGATCAAGTGTTGGAGCTTCTTGAATTGCAAACTAAGAAGAGCACCCAGAGGATACTGAAGCGAGCTCTCGATATCTGCAAGCTTTAGGGTTGTCATTGTTTTGACGGCTCGTTTTAGCCAAAACGGTGTATCCATTGCCTTTCATATAGGCAGCCCGTCATTCTAACCGCAAAGAACTCGATGGATGAGTTATGTCAAACCCTAATTTAGTATATTAAAATTTGTTGTATTACTCGATGGATGAGTTATGTCAAACCCTAATTTGAATTTAGGGTTATACAAATTTGTGGACTGTTAATAACATCATTGTCGTCCGTATTGGCCTATCTTATCGGCCAGTGGTTTGTAAGCTGCAGATTTAAAAATCTCTGGATGCAAATAATTTAATATGTACCCTATCCCTAGACTGTTTTCAAACGTCGAATCCTTAACAGTACATTTGTTAAGGGTCATTACCAAAAACTAAAAATTTGGTCCATGGATATCACAATTTTGTTTCATTTTGGTTTGGCATGGATTAAAGTAATGCAATCGATATAGGTTATTATGACAGTGCAAACATTTTTATTCCTATTTTTTTTTCCATTACATGTGCAGATATAGGTTATGATAAAAATGGTTCATATAGAAATGCAACAGATATAGGTTTTGATAATAATGTTATTTGGAAGTTTATAGTTTATGTTGGCAAGCTGTGATAATGCCGAATGCCATGTGCGTTTCAGTTTTTTGCTGGCGAGCTGTGGTAACACCCAATGCCATGTGCGTTTCATTTTTTTGCTGGCAGACGTTTGGGAATTTAAACTATCCACTCGCATTACCAAATGCCCAAATAACTATGTCATTAATCCAAAAAGAAGATTGGAAGGCCATACTCGAATGTGATCAGGTCAGTAAATAACTCGAAAATCAATTCTCTATAAAGCTCAGTTTTATAATCCGTGAAGTCGGATTCAAGTAAAACCTGTTTTAATTTTATGCGTGCAGCTGAAAACGGAGCAAGCAGCTAGACGTTTATTTGAAGGAAGGGAGGAAGGTTCCATAGCCTTCACTCCCACTTACAAATATGCCACGAATTCTAATGAGTACTGTGCATTTATCAAAAACAAAGCCGGACACAAACGCCTTGGTATATGTGCACACAAAACCCTAATTAGGGTTTATTCTAGGGTTTGTAGATTTATTATTTTTTTCAGCGTTCATTAGCCACATAATTGTGGCTGTGCTAGTATAAAGGTTATTAATAAATGGTATGGGCCCATTGTCATCGTTATCATGTAAGTCTGAATCGTTTTTAGCAATAAAATAATAATTAGAAACTTAATAACTTATTTATATGTTCTTCAATTTTTTTTCATGGTAGTCATCTTGGTTGAAAATACTACTTATTTTACACAAAATAATGTTTTTTTCATGGTAGTCATCTTGGTTGAAAATACTACTTATTTTACACAAAAGAATGTTATTGTTATTCCTTTATGTGGTGTTCAATTCAGTTTGGTTACTTTCCTTGTTATAAAATGTTATTTTTTTTTTATGATAATGATTCGGTAATAAAATTTAAAAATTGGATTGTCAAAACTTTATAAATTTACTTAATTTCAATAATATAATTTGTAAGAAAATATTTGATTAAGATGGAACTAATAATAATTTGATTGGTATATATATTTTATCCCACTTCACTTCTTTGAGTTCATGATTTTTCAGAAAAAAACACATATTTCTAATTTAAATTTATGATTTTTAAAAAAGAAACACATATTCTTAATTATTAGGTCCACTCAAATTATGTAAATTTTTAATATGTATATACATTATTAAAATTTTCTTTTAAAATATTTCTAATTTTACACAATTTTGTTTTATTACAAAACCAATTACTTAAATTTAAATTTATTCTTTCCAATAAAGTCGATCTTTATTATTTTTCAGCTTTTGAAATAATTTTATTTCAATGTAGTAATTCAAGGTTATTATTTTTCAAAGTTTATAATGAATAAACTTTTAGTCTAGAATATGATATATTTTTAAATTCAAATGGCCTTCATTATTTTCGTTTCCATAAAGCAAAGTGAACAATTATTTTTTAATCCATTTTCATACAGCAAAGTCAACAATTATATTTTAATTCATTCCCTTACGGCTAAGTCAACAATTTTTAATTCTTACTCTACGGTGTGTCGCTGTGTGCTTCACCATTTAAGGCTATTTAGCGGCCCGTCTTGTTCGAATGGAGAGCGTTTGAAAAATGTCAATAAAAATTTCCGAGAGTGTCATCCGATGTTATAGAAATGGAGAGCCTGGCTGATCAGAATGTCTTTCTATTTAAAGCAAAAAACACTTGGTAATAACTAAACCTATATTTGGTGGGGTAGAAAAGATTCCGTGAATGAATGCGATCGATTGATGCGGTTAAATGGTCATCACTGATCATGATTCATGAGAAGATTAAAGTTTTAGGGATTTGAAAGCTACATTCATGATTTTCTTTTTCTTTGTCGAATTGCCTACCCCGGATGCAAAGCGAGAGCAGTCATTCACGCTATGTATTTCAGTGGTCAATAATTACTTCCACCATAAGTATTTTTTCGTTGACCAAATCCATTCCCCCGCATATCGAGAGTAGAAATTGTATCTGGCCATTAATTTGTTCAAGAAGCTATGGCTGTCAGCCTGCTAACAGCTCCGAAGAAATACTGGACCTTGCCGACAAGGAGAACTCAAAGCCTATACTGATTGTCGAAAAGAATCCTTCAAAAAAATCTCATCACCCAGATGGAATTCTTCTTGCTGCTGAGAACGTTCCGAATAGGCGTAAAGGTGGACGCCACCAAAGTGTATTAGGCTTCATCTTGGCCGGAATCAATCATGTTTCCTTTCATATTTATTGGAGAATTCCCTAAATTTAGCATTGCCCAAGGGACGAGATAAGGGGGTCAATTTTTGTATTTGTTTGTATTACTTGTATTAGCTACATTGTATTACGATATAGATATGTACAATATAATTGATTTGTTGACAAAAGCTTAATAGAGGTCAGAGATAGATCGTTTTAAAGTTGGGCCAACAAGGCGTTTTAAGCCTGGCCAGAGTTCACAATATGGACGTAATGGAAAATCTATGAGTATTTTAAGTTGTCACGCATGGTGTGTGGATCGATCCTCTCCTGTTTCCTCTATTCTTCTTTAGATTAAGTTGTTTTGAATGAAGATAGATTTCATTGGATTCTATGGTATGGGAACATTGTGTGCTTCATAGTGAAATAAATATAACCTTCCCTTCAAAACTCTCCATTGTTAACTCATTGGAGATCATCTCCGTATCTTTTTGCAATTATCAGCATGCAAAGTAGAGTATTCTTTTACAAATTAAGAGATTAGTCTTTTTGCAATTATCACTATCACAACCGCAAACTAGTGGTTGGCGAATGCTTAAAGGTTTTGTCTAGCTTAGAAAATGAAACAAGGTCATAAAATGAAAGGTGGTCATAAATTGAAAAACCAAACTTGAATTTACTCAGACTCCTAAGTTGGTAAATATTAAATGGTTAATCTTTCCACTTTGTAACACAACTTTAATCTTTATGGCAATCAACTAGCCACCATAGTAAATTTTAAATATGGTCAAGTAAAAGTAAAAAAATAAACATGTAAATTGATGCCTTTGTAATAATGAGGAAGTTAGTGGTTGAAATTACAACCATTGATTTATTGGGACTACTAAGAATATTCCATCAATATTTAATCTTGTCCATACACAATTAATTAAGAACTAAAAACCTATTAAATGTGTCCATTGTCAATAGGTGTATGCCTTTCAAACACTCACTATCCTCTTGTGTGCAATAAGGTGGGAATGAGTTTTTTTCTAAGAATTTGGAACACTCACTATTCTCTTGTGTGCAATATTGTATCATATGACCAACAAACACTTCCTTGTTTTTCTATCCAATGAACCATATTTTTATAATTTGCATAGTCTTTAATTGATGCTAGTGAATATTAGGAGTATAGATTAGATATCCATTCATGTTAGTTTATGCATATACAATATTGGAATATCTAATCTTACACCCTCGGTTTGGTGATGTAGTGATCATTAATTAAGTTAGTTAATTCACTAAATAACTATCTCTCCTAAGAACCCACATGTACACCTCAATTATCTCAAGTGTCTATATACTCATTTTTGAAAGCAGTGATTCTCTACAAACCCACAAAACTTGATGAGGCCTTTGTTCAATAACAATACCTAGAGAACATATAGCATAAGAAAGGACATCCAAGCCGTTCCAATAGAAATACCAAGAATATGATTCCAAGGAGGGATAGAACAAGTGGAAAGGAAAAGACCAAAAGATTTCAACCAGTGCACTAGAAGGATCCAAACATTGCAATATTGATGGTCACACCAAAGACAAGTGTTCAAATCTACATCTAGAGTTAAATCCAAAGTACTTAAAAATGATTCAAAGAAGAAAAACCTACTAGGAAAGGATTCACTAAACTAGGTAGAGAAAAGACCAAATGTGGATGAGAATATTGTATGCACTTCATTGCAAAAGGAGGTAACTCTTAGTATCCTTCAACATACATAAGATATGGAGATGACTAAACTCTTCCATATTAATATCTAGATTAGAAATACCATGGTAGATGCTTTATTGAATTCCAGGTCAAGACCGACCTCATAGAAGATGATTTAGTTATCAGGATTTGGTTAAGGTTCATGATCATAGAAACCCATATCCATTGGGATGGTTGAATAAGCATGTAAATATCAAAGTCACTAAACAATGTGAGATCAAGTTTTCTATAAGAATGTAAATTTTATTGATGATGTGGAGGTAAATGCACTACCCCTTGATGTGTGTGGTCTATTATTTGGAAGCCCCTACATGTATATGAGGCATGGGATCTTTATGAGAAGAGAAAACTAGTACCACCACATCAAGGATGGGAAGTATTACATCATCAATTCACACAAAGCAAAGTAAAACATATTTGTGGCAAGTTCTAACCAAGCCAAAAATTTATTCAATTCTATTAAGAAGTATGTATTACTTTTCTTAAGAGAGAATCAACCAAGGGAGGAATCACTAGGAGTAAATTCATCCCTGAGGGATGTACCAAAGTAGAAAAAAACAATAGTTGGAGTTGTTGTAGGCATACAAAGGAATATTCTAGGATTCTAAAGGGATTCCACCTAAGAAGGAAGTGGAGCACCTGTCCATTAACAAATATGGGGTTGTACAGACAATCTATTTTGGAAGAAAACAAAGTGAGGAGATAGTTGTAGCAACTAATGGAGAAAAAATGAATTCAACCAAGAACTTCACCTTGTAGGTTAACTATCTTCATAGTACCCAAGAAAAGATGGGACTTGGTGAGTGTGTATAGACTACAAGTATTTGAACAAGATATCCTCTTCCTAGGATTGATGATTTGTACAAATTGCAACATGCCAAATGCTTCACCAAGTTTGATGTCAAATGATGATACCATAAGGTATGCCTTAAATACGAAGAGACCTGGAAGAATTCCTTAAAGAAAGTGAAAGGTTTTTATGAATGGTTGGTCATTCCTTTTGGTTTAAGTAATGCACTCGCTACATTTATGTGAATGATGAATGATGTGTTTCATCCCTACTAAGATTAATTTCTAATAATGTATTTGGATGACATATTTGTTTATAGATCTAGTTTGGAAGAGAACATCTCACATGCCATGCACATACTAGAAACTATTAAAAATCACCAATTAATGGATAACCTCAAGAAAAGAAATGTGAGTTTTCATAACAATTATTGGTGTATTTGTGGTAAGTGGTTGGTGGAGGAGAAATCATGATAGGTCCCTTAAATATGGAGGTCATCATCAAATGGTTAGTTCCTACTAATGTCACCAAAATTAGAATATTTGTGGGGGCATCAAAGTACCGAAGGAAGTTCATAGCATCCTTTTCAATAGTAGTTGTGTCACTGCATTCCATAACAATCAATGGTAAGAGCTTTTAGAGGGGAAATAATTAGTATAAATATTTAATTGAGCTAAAACAAAAGACCGAAATTGTTCGTTCTTACATTTCCTAACCAGTCGAAGAATTTCAAAGTGGAGAGAGATGCAATTAGTAATGCTATGGGAGAAATTTTTGTGCAAGGAGGTAAGATGATATGTTATCATGTAGAAATGTTTCATGGGTTATTTTTGAACTACCCTACATATGATGAGGAACATTATTCCCTAGTTCAAGATGTTAATAAGTGGAAGTATTATTTGATGGGAAAGGAAACAATTATCCACATTGGTCACCAACCACTATAGTATTTGCAAGACTAGAATAAGCTTCAATAAACTAGACATTACAAACAAATGGGGCATTTGCAACAGTTTCATCTAGCCCTCAAATAAAAAAATGGAAAAACTAATAAGTTGGAAGACATGATTTGAAGGCCATTCACATACAATATGACATCTTCTGGAACTATTATACACATGGAACATTTTACCCATGTTGCATAAAAATAGGAATACACATAATACAGGGACTTTAAAGAGATGTTTCAACAACTATAGGGGGACATTTGTGAAAAAGAAGGTGATGGTAAGGATGACTATAATATACAGAACATGTTACTCTACAACATAGATAATGTTTTTTTTAGAGGATCACACCTCCAAGGTGTAGTGTCCCCAAGGCCGAGCCCCATTGCAAACCATGTTCTGAAAGAAATTGTAATTATGTTTTATAGGCTGGTGAGCCAAGTTTTTATAAGCTGGTGGCTTATGTGTTTGTTAGGCCAGGGAACCTAAGGGTTGGAGGCCAAGGACCTAATCTTGTACCTGAATGTATGCATCACATTAATAAAATATTAACACCGCCATGGGTAGACCAAGCACAATGAATGATTGAAGGGAGACTAAGCATCCATAGAGAAGGCAAGGAATTAGGGGCTGGAAGGTGGGAAAGGGGCTAAGTGTTGAGCCTGGGGTCTAAGCCTAGGGGGCTTAAGCCTGAGAATAATATTTTAATATTATCCCAAAAGGACATGTGCATTTTATGTTTTATCCTAAGTTTCTGGTAAGTGGAGGATGTACACGGGTGATGCATGCGGGTGGAATGCATGCAGTTCCATGGGTGACAAGTGTCAACCCTGGTGCATGCGAATAAAATGGCTAGGATGAGCTATGAGAAAGATTCCTCCTCCATTCTACTCGATTGCCTGAATGCGTACGGAGCCCTGGATAGTACGACCAATCCGAATCCTACAGAGAAATCCTCGTGCATTCCTAAGAGTCGAAAATCCCATGTTGTCTTTGATAATCTGTGTGCATCCTCTGTCCGACTGATTGAACCTGTGCGTGGAGGCTATGTTCTGAAGTAGTGACCCTGAACCATTCTTCCATTGTTGAACTAGTTGGAAAGCCTGCGTTTGGCTCTGTAAATCCATGTACACCTCTATTCTATGAGCTGAGAAGCCTGTGTTTGTTTCTGAAGAGCCAGTTTCACCTCTGTTTTGATTTGTCGAGTCTGTTTCGAACCCTATGGGAATTACTCATCATGCATTCCCATGAACCATCACTTTCAGGCCTCAAGCCATTGCTGAGCCTATTTGAGAGGTTGTGTTTGTATTTCCAGTTGGCTATGGTGACCACGTAGAGCTAGAATGCATGTGGCTTGATGGCCAATGCGAGTTGTGATTGAACCTGTGTGTGATCTGTCTCTAGGTGAGGGAGGTGGTTGTTGTTGGAAGAGGTTTCTTCCAGAGAGTGTCCAGCACTAGCTTCGGGCTCTGAGACTTCCTGATCTGGCCTGTTGCTGAGACCTAGAGAGGGAGGTTAGCACTGGCGGAATTTTTTTGTGAAGGTGTATACTCCTGGGTGGAACATGCATGTGGGGAATGAGATTTTGGTAGTAGTGGGCGTAAGATGTCATCTTGAGAAGAATCCTTCCAGATTTTCTGTGGTGTTTTCCCTATAACCTCAGCCTAGCCTAGGATTCCTTACCTTGGGGTGGAGCTTAGTCCCAGCTCGTGGGTGGCCCACTGCTGAGCTGATGAGCAGTGCGGTCTAAGGCTGGGAGGTTCGTGGAAGGTCTGCACTTGGTTGGTGGAGTCTACCACTGTTAAAAGGATAAGTATCTAATTATGCTTTAATCATGTTTTGCATGATTGTGCTGTTTATGTTATCATGAATTCCGTTGTGTGTATGAATTAATGTTAAATGCTATTGATTGTTAATTATAGTAGAAAATCTTATGTTTACTCTGAGTTTAATTGAATCTCTTGATTAAATGCATGTTATTATATAACGCCTGTATGAGTTATGTACCAAGTGGTGTTATAGTATCCTTTTAAGAGTGATTAAGCTATGGTAGCCTAAAAGGTGCGCTACACAAGGTTTCAAGACATTTTGGTTTTAGGAAGAGAATTTCCAACTAACAAAGGTATTTGTATTGGTCCGTAATGAAAAAATACGTAGCCCTATTTACTATAGGATGCATGCTTTGTTGTACCCACAAGACCAGTAATAGGAAGCAAGGTTTATATAATCCCTTGTACCCCTTGGACCTTGGGCAATAATTTCCATAGATTTTGTCGGTGGTTTTCCCAAAAAAGAGGAAAATACAACACTATTTGTTTGTGGTATTCGAAAATTTCAATAACTTGTGCTTGAATAAGCCTTGTAAAAAGACCATCAAAGGATAAGAACTATAAAACATGTTATTTGAACAATATTGGGTTTAATTTTAGACACAAATGAGCATTATCTCAGATAGGATACTAGATTTCATAGAGCCTTTTATACTACACTTTGGGAAAATATGGACACCAAGTTGAAGAGATATACAAAATTCCATACAAAAACATATTTCTAGAAAAAATAAGTTAATAGGAATTTGCTTCAACTTTTGAGGCCTTACAATCAGAAGAATCTAAGAATATAGGATGAAACTGTAATATACATTCAACACTCTTATAATATAGAAGTCCATACTTCTACTGTTATGTCCCAATTTTAAACTTTGTTTGGGTATTTTATTTCTTCGACCTTGGATGTTGTCTATGGATAGAAAGGAGGAATGAGGGAATACATGAGACAAAAATAATTGAGAGAAAATAATTTTTTTGAAAATATTATACGACACATTTGCAAGTACACGAGACGTTGAAGAAGCTGTAGGAAAGGTAGAAGGTTTGACATTATCAACACATAACTGAAAAATAATTCAAAATGGGGGATAGTTCTTGGTTATAGTTGAGAACAATGTCCTAGTAAGAATTTCAAGGCTCTTCGGTATGGCCCTTTTAAGGTATTGAATAAGGAGGATGATAATGCCTATATAATTATTCTACCCCCATATATGTACATCACTCATTAGTAAATGTGGAAAATATAAAACTCTATGACCCTTCCATGTTGGATCAACACCAAGGAGCAAGTCCTACCTAACATAGAGAAATTACAACCAAAATCTTTGGAATATTTGGAAGAAGATATAGTTTTTAAAAATAAGTCCATAAATACCATAGAAGTATCACCTTTGGAATATTGTGTTGAAAGGACAACTTCCAAGAAAGGAAAAATGTTCCTCTCGGGAGAAGGTAGAGGAAAATCTTTCTCGACCCATCTAGTAAAATATTTTGGGGCCAAAAGCCTCCCAAAATGGGGATTTATGATCCTAATTGGATCATTAAATATTTTTTCTTCTATATTGGTACTCTCTAAGTAGAAAAATTGGAGTAATTGGCTTGCAAGGAAAATTTTAGTGGTAAGTCGACACAAAAAAATTTGCGGTCTTGAACCTTCCCGGGCCATTTTAAATAATGAAAGAATTTTTTGGGGGACCAACCATTTGCAAGCATAGATACCATCCCATTTTATGTTATTATACACATCTTGAGATATTTCCAATGGTGGAAAAATAACCTTAATCATAGCTCGTATGTTGAAGTTATGCCTCTCTCAAGTTGACTACCATGATATTGAGTGCATGACACAAAAAAACCCATTACTGACACATTTGGGACTATCCACATGTGCAATTTAAAGAAGACTCTATAAGGTCCAAAACCTTATCAGTAATTGAGGACTGGATATGTTAAATATCAGGGTGGTAGGAGGATAATGGGTTACATTATTTAGCATTGTACTTGTTCCATAACTAAAAGGAGAATTTAGGAATGGTATTTTGAGATACTAATAGAGGAGGTAGGATATTTTGTAGCATTATTTTAGGCCACGGTGTCAAAGGAAACTCCATAGTTAGTGCCCCTTTCTTTTTACTTGTTTTTCATAACAAAATAAAAGAGACCAAAGCATACACCTCACCTTCTAGGTGAGTTTTCTCTGAGATCAGGTTTCATATGATATATCTTGTGATTATTTATGTTGATGATATGATTATTTGACTCTTCTTTCATTATCAAATTTCAATTATTTTCATAAATTCAAGCACTAATGTAGTAATAATTATTATGGCATATAAGGAAATAAATTGCATAGTTTAAGATTTCAAAATATTACTAGATATTTTCTAACAAACTAGTTTAGTGGAATATCCATGGAATTTTACACGTCACATATCCCTAGAAAAATATATTTTATAAACCTTCAATATTAATATATGCAAAAAACTAACTTCAACATGAAATGTTCTAACAATATTTGGACATATGAATAGAGAAAAACAATTTTCCTAGGAAAACACAACTTTTCCATGATAACATACTCAATCAAAATTACCATATGGAAATAACATTTACATTGAGTGTCAACAAGGCTGTAATTTATCACTTTGTTCAACATTTCTCTTCTAGAATAAGCCTATGCATAGTATGCTTTGTAGAGAAATATAAGAGATGTGTACCATCTTGTCTTTTTGTTGAATGAAATATCTTCAATGGAAAATATCGTAAAGGTTTGGAGGCCAGATAGATTTATGACATGAACTACACTTTATTGACTATTGACATCAACCATCACACATTTTATTGGTTTTAATGAAAAAAATATTATTACATGCTATGAAGACAACATCAATTGACTATTTACATCAACCATCACACATTTTATTGGTTCTCTTGCAAAAATTATTGTTGTTATCGTTACATGCTATAGAGACAACATGAAATATGAAATCACTATCCAATATGGTGATATCGAAAATGGCAATGCAATTTATAAATATTCCTCCTTTCAAATTTGTTTCCAATTTCCTTTACTTCTTCTTTCTGAAAATGTTGCACCTCCCTTTTTAAAGGTTTATATAATTTGAACTTATGTCCATCTTGTGAACAAAAAGCGAAATGTACACTTTTATTTGGTGATGCTCTAACTAACTCAAAAATATAAAAGGAACTTTCCCTTTTAAATAAATAATGTGAACTTATGGCCATCTTGTTAGCAAAAACAAGAATGTGCATGTCCTTTGGCTTATGGTCTAGCTAACTCAAAGCTATAATAAAGCTTCCCTCCAAATAAATAAATAAATAATATCAAAATATCCAACCAAGTAACTCTTAAAGTTGATGTAATAAAAGGATCAAGAGATTGTTTGAGAATTAATTTCTCTTCAATGTTGGTGATTTTTTATGCAATCAAATGTCTAACAGAAATTTCACTTATTTTCCAATTTAATTCAATTGTTTTTTTTCCTTTCGTTTTTGTCACTAAGTTATTGATTTACAATGTCCGCAATATCATAGAAAAAATAATAAAATCCATCCCAATGCCTTAATTACTTCCGAGGTAGGTACAAGGTGTGTTTAGAGCCAAAAAGAAAAGTATGCATCAATTTGAAATCATTTATAGTAAATCTTGGTAGTAAGATGTTACTATCTCCTCCCATTTTAAGGGTTGCAAAGAGAGCACACCAAGAACCTACTAAAAAGTTGTGTAATACATTTTGGAAAAACAATACACAATAGGGGAATCCATACTCTGAAAGCAGTGCTCCATGCATTCTTTATAGATGTTCTTGCTATTTCCTACAAAACTTACAGGTTAAAACTTTGATGGACAACTTCACAATTATGCATGTTTTCTTGTTCACACTAACCACTAGAAAATGCTATTACAAAAGTGTGAAACATTTGAATTTGATGATCCAACTTGTGGATTAGTTTTTACTTTGGATTTTTCCAACTTTGAAAACAACACGTAAGAACTAGAAAATAAATTTCAAACATGCCTTTGGATGTACTAGTATTATATAACTATTTGTAAAATCTTGCATACAACACAAATAAATACCTACTATGTGTTCTATTTATTCTATACATTGGTTTAATTATGTGCTATAATGAGCTTTTTTTAGTGTATCATTGCATCACATATTTGTATTCTAATGATTCCATTGAACTAAGACTTATATTTGTTTGTGCATCACATGACATATAATACATATGCTTAATGTTAATATTTTCATGTTGATATCTAATACATATGCCTAATATTAATGTTTTCATGTTAATATCTATTTTATAAGAATATTTCATACTTATCTAATTAATTTGTCCAAATAGTTTTATTCTTTGATTTAATTTACATTTTATCATATTTACATACAATATTAATAGAGATTATGATATCAATTTCAAAGCACAATTTATTATTTTAAACATAAATTAACATTTTCATAGCTTATGATGTGTTGTTATTATTTTCATAGTTTATGATGTGTTGTTATTATTTTAATCATGTAGATGTATTATTGAAAAATATTTTTGTTTTTTTAAACATAATTCACATTAATGTAAACATCTATTTGTATTGAATTTGTGTATATACATATTTTTCAAAGTCCTATTGATATAGGATTCTCCATGTCTCCGCTAAATATCCTTTTCTTCACCCTTGTACTTGTTTTCTTAGGTTAGAGATCTCTCATTCCCTTATAGCTCAATAATGTATTAGCATAGGATATACAAGTCCTGCGTGGATCCATGTCATACTTGTTTCAAAAGAGCATCCATGTGGGTCTAAGCAAGGTGGTCAAACAAATCACATAACCTTTTCCATAATCGTAAATATATACAAATTTTACATGTACCCTCACTTTCGTTTGGCATAGGTTTCTAGGAACAAACGATGCTAATGTATATAAAAAAGTATGATCACGTAATCTATTCTTAAAGCAGATCAAACATTGAAAAACCTTTTCTAATAATTTCCATTTTACTTTTTAATAGGAAAAATTATATATAATTTTATAAGCATTATTTTCCCCTTTCCCTCCATGTATGCTCTCTTTAAGTAGCATTCTCTCATCTATCATTTTGGAGGTTGTGCATATCTTTCTCGTTTAACTTAATAACATATTTTGATGGGATGATATCTTGGTGATTATTTTTCATTTTTAATAGTATAATATTCAAAATCATTTTTCAAAATAAAATAATTGAAGTTTTATATCTTTCTCGTTTAACTTAATAACATATTTTGATGGGATGATATCTTGGTGATTATTTTTCATTTTTAATAGTATAATATTCAAAATCATTTTTCAAAATAAAATAATTGAAGTTTTATTAACTTATTTTAAATAATATAAATTTTTACAGTTTTTTTATAATTTTAATATTTTAATTATAAAAATAAATTATGTATAGAGTTTTAAAAATATTTAATGTTTGGAGTGGACTCTCCATCCATTATTAGGTACTTTTGAAGAAATAAATATGAAAACAGTGTTGTGATAGGGAATATATAAATGTGAAGATAATATGATTAGGCCAAAAAAAAATATGTGGTTGTGAAAAAATGAGAATTAATTTGTTATTATCAATAAGGTAAAAGTATATAATGAAAAGATAAGTTTTAAAGCGAATAGTTAATTAATAATAATGATTAAATAGGAATATAGATAATCATGATTATTTAATTGAAATTAGTTAGAGGTTGGAAATTGAAATATATGTGAAAAAAAAGTTATTTTGTTATTATTAATTAAATTATAAAATATAAAACTAAGAAGATTATAATTGTTAGATAATAATATAATTAAGAGTATTATATATATATATAATAATTAAAAAATAAATTATTTTTTAAGGTGGAAAAATGTTAAAGAAGAGAAATGACTTAGGAAGGTGGAAAAATGGTTAAAGAAAAAAAAATGGTGAATAGAAGAAAAGTTGAAAAATAAATTTAAAATGATGGATAGTTAATGATAATTATATCAATAATACTAATCACCATCCAATTTATTGTGAAAGAAAAATCCTACCCCCAGTTTGTTCTGAAAGAAAAGTCTCACCTAATCACCACTACCCATTTTTCCAATAGTTATTCCTCTTCTCAAATATCCAAAATTTACAAACTTTTCACTAAGAGCGCAACCCTAATTCTAACTTTTCTTCATCCTCTCCCCCTATTCTCCTTTCTCTCCCCTATGGATCACATATCCAAAATTCATGCTAAAAAGAATATCAAAAGCATTTTCATGCCTTTTAGATTTGTCAATGATAAATCTTACCCAATGTTTGGCCCTAGAGTTTACCAAATTCCTTCCTCATGTGGAAAATCATACATTGGCCAAACAAATTCCTTCCTCATGTGGAAAATCATGCATTGACTAAACTAAGAGATTCTTCAAAACCCGCCTCAAAGGATAAATAGTTGACACAACCCACAATCACATTTTTAAATGAGCTATTGTTGAACACTAATTCAATTATAAACATCTACTTTGTTTTGACAAAACCAAAATCTTATCATGAGCACCCTATTACTCTTCTAGGATCTTAGGCATACAGTTTAACCATAAGGAACTAACTCCTCATCACTTCTGTGAAACCCCCCACCCGCCTATCCAATCTCTAATCAATATTTTTTATCATCCTAAATTCATAATTTTCATTTTAATCATCCTAAATCCATGATTCTCAATTAGTTTTCAATTATTCTTATTCATAGGAGTTAACTAATTCTATTTATTATGTAATTAATATTAATTATACAATTTAATTAATATTAATCATCTAATTAATAATTAATAATTATTATTAACTATACCTCCTAAATAAACCCTTCCTATATTTGGTGCCGTAGAAAACATTCCGTGAATAAATGCGATGGTCATTGATCATGAATCTCATGAGAGGATTCAAGTTTTAGGGATTTGAAAGCTACATTCATGATTTTCTTTTTCTTTGTCGAATTGCCTACCCCGGATGCAAAGCGAGTGTAGTCATTCACGCTATGTATTTAAGTGGTCATTAATTATTTCCACCATAAGTATTTCTTCGTTGACCAAATCCATTCGCCCGCACATCGAGAGTAGAAATTGTGTCTGGCCATTAATTTGTTCAAGAAGCTATGGCTGTAGCCTGTCAGCCTGCTAGCAGCTCCGAAGAAATACTGGACCTTGCCGACAAGGAGAAATCAAAGCCTATACAGATTGTCGAAAAAAATCCTTCAAAAAAATCTCATCGCCCACATGGAATTCTTCTTCCTGCCGAGAACATTCCGAACAGGCTGCAAGGGTAGGAAATGTGGCGCCACCAAAGTGTATTAGGCTTCATCTTGGCCGGAATCACTAATGTTTCCTTTCATATTTCTTGGAGAATTACCTAAATTTAGCATTGCCCAAGGGCGGCAAGGGAACGAGATGAGGGGGTCAATTTTTGTATTTGTTTGTATTACTTGTATAGTGACATCGCTACAATGTATTACGATATAGATATGTACAATATAATTGATTTGTTGACAAAAGCTTAATAGACGTCAGAAATAGATCGTTCTAAAGTTGTGCAGCAGTTGAAGACAAGGCGTTTTGGGCCAGGCCAGAGTTGACAATATTGACGTAATGGAGAATCAGGTGTGCTGATGGCTGAACCCAGTCAACTTCTCAGCATGAACGTGTTAGTGCTGTGGCCGACAATGTTGATATTGTCATCCTCCAATTAGTCATTTGCAGCTCCTCGGTCCTTTGCCAGCCTTCTGGTGCCTATAAATTCATGTGATGAACCAATTCTGTAAATCATATTGGCTTCTGCCGTGTAAATCATATGGGCTTCTGCCGTTTATGTCGAGGAAAAACCATGCGTATTTCTTCAGATGCCGCAGTTTGGCACGATCCGATGAATATTTATGTACATTATTTCGAATATAAATGCAATTGCACCGTGCCAAGCTGCGTGCAGCTAGAGTACTACGCAGATCGTAGCTGATGATCGCTCTTTGCGCAGTTAGTCTGTGGAGATACGTCTTTAGATGAGAGCTTTGTTTCTTTAGGATACATTGATTGAAGAATTCATACAAAGTTTTGATTGTTGGAATAATAGAGAAATTAGGATAATTAGTTAAGATATGCTTAACTAAGTTATTGTGTATCTTCCATATTTAGGTTTGATCAGTTTCAAGATCCACCTTTGTAGGAGGTTGTTGTAAGCACCTTGTGCTATATAAGTG
>ML776584.1:1975102-2003439 GCA_009831015.1 Picea engelmannii
ATCCACCTTTGTAGGAGGTTGTTGTAAGCACCTTGTGCTATATAAGTGTGTAAATGATTTACATTAATATAACAGCTTATGTGAGCGTAGACTCACTCATAGGTGATGTGCCCTTGTGGCTTCACTGTGATTAATTTTAACTTTGATGGTTAAGTATTTTTGTTTAGTGAATTGGATACGTATTATTCAAAACGTATATTTCTTATAAGTATATTTTACATGTTTCAAAATTCGATATTCAACCTTCTGCTATGAAATTTAATCTAATTATTTATTTGACATTCAACATATTTCTACAAAATTTATTTCGTTTTATAATATTTAAGGAAAAACGTATGAACTGCCATGTTTGCCTCTTTTTTCATTTCTTATTTTTATTGATAATCCAATTGAAATTGATTAGAAGCAGTTGCAGTCTGCATTTCCACTGCCCTGGTCAAGGGATTGCTTCCCTGACATCTGGACTATGCTACTATACATGTACACCGTTTAGAGAAACTGGGATTTTGATGAGGGCATTTCAATTTCTCTTTTTCTGTACTAATTTGTAGGTTTACTTGACAAGAAAAAATGAACGAGCGTTCCCGGAAAGGAGGAGGGTTAGCATTCTGTGTTTCCTTATATAATCTTGTACTAACTGTTTATTGTTTTCTGAAACAGTCCCCAGCATCCTTCAGAAAGGAGGAGGATTAGCATTCTGTATTTCCTTCTATAATGATGGGTGTCAGTCTCTATATCTGTTCCTAATGATTGAAGAAAAAACTTCTCTTATATTACGAATTTATTTGGAGGGGAAGCAATACACACTTCGAGAACCATCGGTTTTATGTATAAGATAGTTTTAATTATTGAATAGAGCTTCTCGAAATAGTTATTCATTTAACAGGATCTAAAGTATAAATGGAAATGATGCGTTGTTAGACATCTCTTTCTAGGAAGCTTGAACATGTGCTGATTTACCATATATTTTTTCTGGAAGGGCCGATTTCCAGTGCAAATGGAAAGCACATTTGGGTGCAAGAGACAATAATTGCAAATTGCAATCGCATCCAATTCACGTATTTAAATAGACAGTCGATTGTATAATTCCATATTTGTAAAACTTTTATAGTGGAATGACATCCAATCCACGTATTTATTTAATTAGACGGTCAATCTGGCTTTTTCCTTTCAACCCTTAATCTGCCTCTTTCCTTTCAAGGCTGAATATGTCTCTGTCCTGTTCTTTCAACCGGGATAAGCTTCCTGGACAGATGTCATCCCGGAATTAAGGGGCCTGCAATGATGGGGAGGGCTGGCTAATCCTGCAATGATGGGGAGGGCTCATGCTGCACGTTTTTTTAAGGGAAAGCATTAAGTATAGAAAGGGGATTTATTCTCCTTAGGCTCTTCTAGGGAGAGCTTCTCTCCTTGATCATTCTATTTTCCACATGAGTTATAATCCCCGATCTTCGAGGATTCGTTGAAACCTAACAAAAGCAGCACTTCGGTAGAGTTAGCAAGAGTAAGTAAGATGGGTTGTTTAGGAGGAAGTCGGTAAAGACGATGAAGGCAATCGCATCCAATTCACGTATTTAAATAGACAGTCGATTGTATAATTCCATATTTGTAAAACTTTTATAGTGGAATGACATCCAATCCACGTATTTATTTAATTAGACGGTCAATTGTATAATTCCATATTTGTAAAGCTTTAATATATCAACTGCGAATTTAGACGGTCAATGGGATTATTTCATACTTATTTCACTTTCATTTATCATGTGTTGTCACAACCCAACAGTCAGATATCCATCGCTGTGAACGAGTCTACGGGTTGAATTCACGGCGATTTGGGCCAGCCCATAGTTGTTGTTCATGGATTTAATGGAGAACCATGTCCGCCGCTGACTGAAGCCGGTCAATTACCGAGCATGAACGTTCTAGTGCTGTGGACTACCATCTTGATATTGGTAATGGTCATCCTCCAATATTTCACTTAAACCTCCTCGATGCCCTTCTCAGCTGCATGCACTTTGGCTTTAAATCGACATGATGAGTCAATTCTGTAATTAAGATAGGCTTCTATGGACTCAGGCGAGGACGACTAAAATCCATGCTAATTCCTTCATATGCAGTTTGGCACGACTAGCACAGCCACAATTATGTGGCTGATGAACGCCGAAAGGCATAAGAAATCTACAAACCATAGAATAAACCCTAATTAGGGTTTTGTGTGCACATATACGAAGGCGTTTGTGTCAGGCTTTGTTTTTGATAAATGCACAGTACTCATTAGAATTCGCGGCATATTTGTACGTGGGAGTGAAAGCTATGGAACCTTCCTCCCTTCCTTCAAATAAACGTCCAGCTGCTTGCTCCGTTTTCAGCTGCATGCATAAAATTAAAACAGGTTTTACTTGGATCAGGCTTTACGGATTATAAAACTGAGCTTTATAGAAAATTGATTTAAGAGTAATTTACCGACTTGATCACATTCGAGTATGGCCTTCCAATCTTCTTTTTGATCAATGACATAGTTATTTGGGCATTTGGTAATGCCAGTGGATAGTTTAAATCCCCAAAAGTCTGCCCAGTAAAAAAATGAAACGCACATGGCATTGGGCCGCACATGGCATTCGGCATTACTACAAATCGCCAGCATAAACTATAAACTTCCAAATAACATTATTATCAAAACCTATATCTGTTGCATTTCTATATGAACCATTGTTATCATAACCTATATCTGCTGCACATGTAATGGAAAAAAAATAGGAATAAAAAAGTTTGCACTGTCATAATAACCTATATCGATTGCATTACTTTAATCCATGCCAAACCAAAATAAACAAAATTGTGATATCCATGGACCAAATTTTTAGTTTTTGGTAATGACCCTTAACAAATGTACTGTTAAGGATTCGACGTTCGAAAACAGTCTAGGGATAGGGTACATATTAAATTATTTGCATCCAGAGATTTTTAAATCCGCAGCTTACAAACCACTGGCCGATAAGATAGGCCAATACGGACCGCAATGATGTTATTAACAGTCCACAAATTTGTATAACCCTAAATTCAAATTAGGGCTTGACATAACTCATCCATCGAGTAATACAACAAATTTTAATATACCAAATTAGTGTTTGACATATCTCATCCATCGAGTTCTTTGCGGTTAGAATGACGGGCTGCCTATATGAAAGGCAATGGATACACCGTTTTGGCTAAAACGAGCCGTCAAAACAATGACAACCTTAAAGCTCGCAGATATCGAAAGGCAATGGATACACCGTTTTGGCTAAAACGAGCCGTCAAAACAATGACAACCTTAAAGCTCGCAGATATCGAGAGCTCGCTTCAGTATCCTCTACGTTTGCAATTCAAGAGGCTCCAACACTTAATACACGTTTTTAGGATAATATGAAATGCGGGGGCGGTAGAGACAACTAAAACGCACGGACAGTTCAGAAAATTTGTGGTGAAAATGAAACGTGCAGACAGGTGAGGATTAGGTAAATGTTAAAAAGTAAACATGTTAACCGATGCCTTGATGAATGCAAGAAAGTTATGAAGAATAAATCAGACCCATTGATTTTGGAGGACGACTAAGAATATGCCAGCATCTTTAATGCATAGCCATCACATTAGGTTTTAAGGTTAAATAAGGTTAAAAGATCATTAATTGTGCCCATTGTCAATAGGTATACGCCTTTCTTATCCAACAAAGAGCAAAGAGAATAATGCATATCACAATAAATTTTATGAATACACAACAAAGAGAATATCCCAATAAATTCATGTATGAATAAATTTATAAATATGAATTGTGTTTTATGATAATAATGTAATGTATTTATTAATACATTTTATGCATTATTCATGTAAATAAAAGGTTTTTTTATAGTATTATAAATATCAATACAATCTTAGGATGTCTTAGACAATAATGTTAGTATAAATGTATTAAAATTGAAGTTATCACTTTTGTTGTACATTTTAATTATTGTTAATACTTATTAGAGTTAGAATTAGAGTGAGATTAGGACTAATTATTCCCATTAAAATTAGGGTTATGGTTTTATTAAAGCTAGGGTTATTAATATATTAAGGTTTATTTTATAATAATAAGAAAATAATAATTAAAAGATCATTTAAATAATAAGAATTTAATAATAAGAATGTAATGATAATAATTTAACAATTTTAATTTTAATTTAATTTAATATATTATTTGTTACTTTATTAATATTTTAGTGTATTCACAAGTTAGTAATGTATTTATTAATGCACTTAATGTTTATTTAATGTATAATTAATGTAATAATATATTGTTAATGTACTACATTATTAGTGTAGTAATACTTTAGCAATGTATTAATTAATGATGTATTAATTTATTAATAACATATTACTTTATTAATTTATCAAGAATTTAGTAACACTTTAACATTGATTTGCTATCAATGATCTTATGACAAATAAATTTTATTAAATGATTTGTTATCAGTGTCCTTAGAAAAAGTATAATTCATCATCTACAATGTTCAAGATTCTTCTATCAATTTCTTTAGAACAAGAAAAAATCATCATGTGTAAAATTAAAGATGATTTTCTATCAATGTCCTTAGAACAAGTATGATATTAAGTTGAATTCAATTTAATATGTCACATTGGTTCAAATTTCCTATCTTTGTGACAAAGGAAACAATTCATTAGCTTTCAATTTTTTTTTTTGTCAAAACTTCATTTTCGTAATGTGTTCAACATAAACGAACCGTGTCATGTGATGAACCTGAACCGATGTTCAAGTATGATGAAAAAAACTGAACATTATGACATGACGAACATAGTAGTGTCAGAATCTGACAACCATAGTAATGTCACAACGTGTCGAACATATCCCACAATCGTAATGTGACAAACATAGCCAATATTGGTTCAATGTGATGAACATAGACTTGTCGTCGTAATGTGATGAACATAGTAATCTTGCAATGTGATGAACATAACAATGTCACAATCTAAAAAACATAATAACGTCACAATGTGATTATCATAGCTCTATTTTCGTAATGTGACGAATATAGCCCCGATGTCATAATCTGTGAAACATAGCCATATTGTTGCAATGTGACGAACATAGCCTTGTTGTCACAAAGTGATTAACATAGTAGTTTTGCAATTTGACGAACATAGTAGTGTCATAATCTAAGAAACATAGTAATTTTGCAATGTGTCAAACATAGCCCTATCGTTGCGATGTGATGAACATAGCCCATCGTTGCAATGTGATGAAGATACCCATATTGTCGCAATGTGAAAAAAAACAGCCTTGTCATCACAAACTGACGAACATAGTAATGTTGCAATGTGACAAACATACCCATATTGTCGCAATGTGAGAAACATAACATTGTCTTCACAAATTGATGAACATAGTAAAGTTGTAATGTGACGAACATAATAGTGTCACAATATGACAAACATAGTAATGTTGGAATGTGTCAAACATAGCCCTATCATCTTAATGTGATAAACATAGCCTGTCGTGACATTGTGAAAAGCATACCCATATTGTCACAATGTGGAAACATAGTCTTTCGATCACAATGTAATGAACATAGTAATGTTGGAATATGATGAACATGGTAGTTTCACAATCTAATAAACATAGAAATTTTGCAATGTGTCAAACATAGGCCTATCATCGCAATGTGACAAACATAGCCTTGTCATGGTATTGTGACGAACATACCCATATTGTCACAATGTGACGAACATAGCCTCGTCATCATAATGTGACAAACATACTCATATTCTCGCAATGTGGCAAACATTGCCTTTACGTCACATATTGATGAACATAGTAATGTTGCAAGGAGATGAGCATAATAATGTCACAATACAACAAACACAATAACGTTGCGATGTGTCAAACATAGCCCCACCGTCGTAATGTGAGGAACATAGCCATATTGTTCCAATGTGATGAAAATAGCTTGGTCATTGCAATGTGATTACAAGAACCCCATCATTGCAGTGTGACAAAAATATCCTATCATTATAATCTGATAAAAAAATCCAAATGCCATTGTCTCGTGAAGATAACACATTCTCGCAATGTGATGTACACAACCCATTGTCTCGCAAAGATAACCCATTTTATTATTAATGTAATGATGTATTGTTAATGTACTAGCATTTTTGTGTTAATTTATTTATTTAAAAGTTAAGAGTTAAAATTAATATATGTTGGGTTTTTTGTGTTATAATAATAGTTTTTGTAAGATTATACATATAAATAGTGCTTTTCACAATATTGTAAATATAAATACAAGATGAGATGAGTTATAAATATAATTATTTATAAACATGAATTTTTTTTTATGGTAATAATGTAATGGATTTATTAATGCATTATGCATGTAAATATTTTTTTTTTCACAATATTATAAATGTATTAACATGCCCATATTGTCGCAATGTGAAAAATACACCCTTGTCATCAAAAATTGATGAACATAGTAATGTTGCAATGTGACGAGCATAGTACTATATAATAATTTGATAATCATATTAATGTCACAATTTTCAAACAAAACTTCATCCTCGAAATGTGTCAAACATAGCCCCATCGTCATAATGTGACAAACATACCCATATTGTCGCAATGTGACAAACATAACCTTGTCATTGCAAATTGATGAACATAGTAAAGTTGCAATGTGATGAACATAATAGTGTCATAATCTGACAAAAATAGTAATGTTGCAATGTGTCAAACATAGCCCTATCATCCTAATGTGATGAACATAGCCCGTCGTCAAATTGTGACGAGAATACCCATATTGTCACAATGTGACAAACATAGTCTTTCCATCACAAGTAATGAACATAGTAATGCTGGAATATGATGAACATGGTAGTGTAACAATCTAATAAACATAGCAATGTCGCAATGTGTCAAGCATAGGCCTGCCATTGTGACAAACATAGCATCATCTTGGTAATGTGACGAACATACCCATATTGTCGCAATGTCACAAACATAGTTTTTTCATTGCAAAGCAATGAAGATAGTAATGTTGCAATGTGACTAACATAGTAGTGTCACAATCTGAAAATCATAGTAATGTTCCAATGTGTCAAACATAGCCTTATCGCCGCAATGTGACGAACATAGCCCCGTCGTGATAATGTGACAAACATATCCAAATTGTCGCAATGTCACAAACATTTCCTTTTCATCACATATTGATGAACATAGTAATGTTGCAAGGTGATGAACATAATAGTGTGACAATATAACAAACACAAGAATGTCATCATGTTTCAAACATAGCCCCACCATCGTAATGTGACGAACATAGCCATATTGTTCCGATGCCATGAACATAGATTGGTCATTGCAATGTGATTACAAGAACCTCGTTGTCGCAGTGTGACAAACATGTCCTCTCATCATAATGTGAGAAAATTTTCCAAATGCCATTGTCTTGTGAAGATAACACATTGTCGCAATGTGATGTACACAACCCATTATCTCACAAAGATAACTCATTGTGTTGTCAATGTAATAATGTATTGTTAATGTGTTAGCATTTTTGTATTAATTAATTTATTTAAAAGTTAAGAGTTAAAATTAAAATATGTTTGGTTTTTTGTGTTATAATAATAGTGTTTGTAAAATTATACATGTAAATAGTGTTTTTCACAATACAGCCTGAGTGGGCCTAATGGTTAAGAACATTTGTTTCCTCTTAAGAGGTCACAAGAGGGTGGAGGGGGGTCCCTTGTCCCACAAACAAGGGGTTCTCATACACCAATTTGGTGACCTTAAAAATAGATTATTATTATTATTATTATAAATATAAATAGAAGGTGAGATAGTTATAAATATAATTATTTATAAATATGAATTGGTTTTTATGGTAATAATGTATTGTATTTATTAATGCATTATTGATGCACATGCGCTACCCAGGACACGTCCACTCACAGGACCTTTTCTTCTTACTCGGCCCGAAGAACTGAAAAGCTCTTCTAATTCCCTATCGAGAATTTTCCACACCCACAACAACTCTCCTACAAGACTTCCCTTAACGATCGGGAAATCAGCGTTGACCTTTTCCTTTGTTATCGGGATTCCTCCTATCGGGGATTTGACATTTGAAATGTCGAGACACTTTGTTTTACCAATCCTCGATCCCCAATACGTTCCCTTGTTGCTTTATCCCTTACCTAGCTAAGCCTTTAGTCCACGCGGTCGCTTTCTATAAGACCTCATTCTTATATCCCTTCCGTCTGGGTTTCTGACTTCAAATTCTCGATGCTCCTCAACTTTCCTGTTAGCCCTCTAGTCTAAGCTCCTGGATCCACGTGACCTCTCCTTATATGACCTCAGTCATATCCCTCATCGGAGTTTTGGACTTTCCGATGTCAAAATACAATTGTCCCCAGGACTTGCGATTTATCAATGTGGAATATCTCGACTCTCTCCGGATTCCTGACACCCGTCCTCCCGAACAAACGACTCAGATTATGCCAGGGTTTTCGTTATGAACTTCCCCGACCTTCTTTTCATAGAACTCCCGATTCCAGAACTCCGGATGCCTTGATCTCTGCCACATGTCCCACTGTCGGATGGCTCCGATCTTGATGCAGGAGCATTTACTACACATCAAGCGAGCCAACGTTGAGCGGAAGACAGCTGGACAAGCCAACACAAATTTTGAGAACACTTTGGGGATTGAGGTGCAAATCTTAAATGAGCCATTTAAGAGACGGCGCACTTGTATATTGTAATGGACCTTGAGCGGATAGCTCACGTCCTTAGGTAGATGAGGCATCTGAGAAAGTTAATGAAAAGTAGATAGAATATTTAATTCTAGATTTGATAGCTTTGGAGCGCAAGAGGGAAACCGGATATAGACACCCTCCTTTGTACATTGTATTATTATTAAAGCAGGAAGAGTAAGAGCATGCAGAGAATTGTATGAAGAACACCCATGTACAGATATTTGAATTAATAGAAAGGGATTTGATTCAAATTCATGGTTTGTGTTGTTTCTCTGTGTATTGATATGGATATGCTCATGAATGTTTTCTTCCTGTCATGCACTTGCTTTTATATGCTCTGTATGTGATTTCATGGTTAAAATTGAAGTCTAAAAGGGAGAAGGAATTAGTTTCAATTGTTTCTCTATTCTGAGCCAGAGAATTCCTGCAAAGAGTGCAGTTGAATCGTCTACGAGGAGTGCGTTGACAGAAGGGTTCGAATAGAGATAACTTTTGTTCTAAGTTCTCAGAAGTGCAGGATTGGCACCGGAGCCATGCAAGGCGTGCGCAAGCTAGACGAAGTCTCAGAGTTGCGATTCTGAGAAAAAGGGATTAAGATTTCTGCTGCAGGTGCACGCAGAATCAAACTTCAACACATAGGCGTTGTTGAAGGTTTGTCGCAAGGAGTGCGTGCAAGACGTTTTCAGAAGGACTTGAGAAGTCGAAACAAGTTCAGGAGGAGTAGGCCTTCGAATTCATCGAAGGATAAGCGCAAGGGAAGTTGTTGTTGAAGGTTCGAAAAAGCGTCGCAGGTTGGCGAGCAGACAACGAGTTTCATGGAGAGACACTTCTTCCTTTTTGTGGATTTTCACAGGGACAAAACGGACGGACGAAATTCTCCGAGGAGATTTCACGAAGTTCCGTGGAAAGTTGGATCTTGAGAGGTGCAAGGAGGCTACAGTGTAGGTGCAGAAAAGGTTTGAAACTGAGGAGGGCAGGAGCTGTCGATCGAGATGATGGGGAGCGTGGTTCTACTCATGGATAGGCNGTTCCGTGGAAAGTTGGATCTTGAGAGGTGCAAGGAGGCTACAGTGTAGGTGCAGAAAAGGTTTGAAACTGAGGAGGGCAGGAGCTGTCGATCGAGATGATGGGGAGCGTGGTTCTACTCATGGATAGGCATATCGGGAGTTCGTGAGGTGAGACTCCAAATCTTCGCAACGGAAGTCGCGATATAGCGAGATGTGACATTCCTATAGCTACGGAAGTAGTGTGGGCCATAGAGTATAGTGAAGGACAGGTGGCATAAACCATCGGAGGTTTGGCGTCTTGGGCATCGAGAGTCGACGGGAAAATTATTTGACCTCGAGAGTAGGGAAATCGCAAGGTAGCGATATTTTCGAGTATCGGCATCTCGGGCCTCAGGAGTTGAGGTAGAAGTCATTTGATATTGCAAGGGGTGAAGTCGCGAGGGAGTGAGATCGTGGGTCTCGGCCTTTCGGTGTCTCATGTACCGGGGTTTGGAAAACTAGGCGCTTGGTGTCATGAGTGGCGAGATCGCGATAAGGATAGAAGTCCCGATAAGGCAGGAGAAAGTCAGTGTTAACTGACACATCGGATCTCAGGGATTCGAGAGCCTAGAAATCGACAGTGAACTTGCGAAGCCGCGAAGTTCCGATCCTCCAAGTGCAGAAAAGGAAGATTGAGCAAGAGGATCTGTGGATAAGGAAGATTCCCGATAAGGAATTAGAAGAACCATTGATGTTCTTCGGGCCAAGGAGAAGAAGGACCTGGGGAAGCGGATGCGCTCGGAGGGGTGCGGCTGCGCCAGAGTGGTATCAGAGCTGGAAATTCTTTGCTTTCTGTAGCAGAGAGAGAAAGGATACACCATGCTTCCCAGAAGAGAAAGATAGTCACCTAACCCTGAAGATAGGGAGGTGCGAAGAAGAGGTAGGCCAGCAGGAAATCCAGAATTGGAGAGGCAGATGAGAGATCTCCGAACGAGATTGGAAGATATGGAGGCAGCGTAGAGATTTAAGTGACTCCGAGGGAGAAATTGAGACTGAACGTGAGGAGGAAGTTGTAGCTGAAGATGCATCAACTGAGCGGTTGATAAAATTTATCGCCAAAATGGGCGCGAAGGTGAAAATGGACATTCCAGTCTACGAGGGGAATCTGGATGCAGAAGAGCTACTGGACTGGATCCGAGCTCTTGACACCTACTTCGATTATGAAGATATCGAAGAGGATAAGAAGGTCAGACATGTTGTCACATGCTTGAAAGGACATGCAACATTGTGGTTGGACGAGCTACAAGCTAACAGACACTGCAAAGGCAAGCAGAAGATCAAAAGATGGGATCGAATGATCGTGAAGATGAAGGCGAAGTTCATCCCAAGAGATTATCAAATCACTCTGTTCAAGAGAATGAAAAACATAAGACAGAAGCTGATGACAGTGAAAGAATACACTGAGGAATTCTATCGACTGAACATCAGAGCAGGTCATCAGAAGAGCGATGATGAGAAGGTTGCCAGATATCTGAATGGTCTGAGATATGACATTCAGGATGAATTAAGCATGGTTACCATCAGGACGGTGGAGGATGCTTACCAGATGACTCTGAAAGCCGAAGAGAAGCTGAGCTGTAAGGAAGGTCAACGAGGGCGAGGGAGGAGTCATCCTAGAGGCAAGGCAGTTGTCTAGGATAAATACCAGAAGCCCAAGAAGGAATGGAAGAAACCTTAGGGTAAGGTTGAAAGAGGTGGAACCTCACAGTGAGGACCATACATTGAACAACGAGGGAAACATAATGAGAAGAAGGGAGATTATGCTGACGCAAATACTTTTCCTCGTACAAGAGGCAGACGAAGAGGCAGAGGTGGAGTAATCACATGTTTTACATGTGGGAAGAATGGGCACAAGTCTTTCGAGTGTCCAGAGAGGAAGAAGGATAGTGGAGAAGCTCACATCACTGAAGCGCAGAAGCGTGGTGCTGAAACCGAAGACGCAGAAGGTGAAAGATCACTTGGGATGCATAAAGTCCTTTTGACACCCGAGAAGGAGGTGGAGAGTTCAACTCAAAGGACTAGACTGTTCAGAACAACTTGCAAGACTAGGGACAAAGTATGCAAGGTTATAGTGGATAGTGGAAGCACGGATAATCTCGTTTCAATCGAGATGGTAGAGAAGTTGGAGCTAGAGACAACTGATCACCTGAGTCCATACAAAGTTTCTTGGCTACAGAAGGGGAATCAGGTGAGTGTCACTAAACAGTGTTTAGTTGAATTCAAGATAGGTGGGTATAATGATAAGATTTTATGTGATGTTATTCCCATGGATGTATGTCATTTATTGCTGGGTAGACCATGGCAATATGATAGAAATGTGGTTCATGATGGGAGAATGAACACATATACTTTAGAGAAGGATGGGAGGACACACAGGTTGCTTCCAATAAAGGATAAGGAGGTGAAACTGGAAGTGAACAACACAATACTTCTCATGAATGGGAAGGAGCTTCTTAGAGAGATGGAGAAGAGAGAAGATCCACAGTTCTTTGTGGTCAGAAAACCAAAAATTGTTCTGACTAACACAAGAGTGGATGATTTACTAGATGAAGTTCATGAACTGCTAGAAGAGTTCGCTGACATCATAGTGGACGAATTACCCCATTCGTTGCCACCAATGAGGAGTGTGAGTCATCACATTGACCTCATACCAGGAGCTAGTTTGCCGAACAAAGCTGCATACAGGTTGATGCTGCAAGAGAATGAAGAAGTCAAGAAGTAGGTCCAGGAATTGATGGACAAAGGATTGGTCAGAGAAAGCTTGAGTCCATGTGTTGTTCCGACAGTACTCAGTCCAAAGAAGGATGGGGGTTGGAGAATGTGTACCGACTCAAGGGCGATTAACAAGATAACCATCAGGTACAGGTTTCCACTGCCGAGAATGGATGATCTGATGGATTGCCTGAGTGGGGTAGAATATTTTTCAAAGATAGATTTGAAAAGAGGATACCACCAAATTCGCATGAGAGAAGGCGATGAGTGGAAAACAACCTTCAAGACAAACAAAGGACTGTATGAATGGCTAGTCATGCCATTTGGCTTGACAAATGCACCAAGTACCTTTATGAGGCTGATGAATGAAGTCCTGAGGGAGTTCATAGAGAAGTTCGTCATTGTGTATTTGGATGATATACTGATTTACAATAAATCAGAGGCTGAACATCTGAAGCATTTGGCCATTGTGATGAGAAAACTATAGCAGGAGAAGTTATTGATTAACATGAAGAAGTCCTCATTTATGAAGAAAGAACTCATTTATTTGGGTTTTGTTATTTCGGTGAATGAGTTGAAGATGGATCTGGACAAGGTGGAAGTGATTAAGAATTGGCCATCACCAAGAAATATTTTCGAGGTGAGAAGTTTCCATGGCTTGGCTAGTTTCTATCGAAAATTCATCAGGAATTTCAGTGGAATTAGCACAGCAATGATGGACACAGTTAAGAAAAGACATAAATCTTTTCATTGGACTGAAGAGGCAGAGAAGAGCTTCAATCTGTTGAAGTGGAAGATCACAGAACAGTCGGTTTTGGTGTTGCCGGATTTTACAAAAGTGTTCCAGCTGAAATGTGATGCAAGTGGCTTTGCCATAGGAGCAGTCTTGAGTCAGGAAGACAGACCAGTTGCATATTTCAGTGAGAAGCTGGATGAAGCAAAGTTGAAATACTCCACGTATGATAAAGAATTTTATGCTATCATACAGGCATTGAAGAAGTGGAGACATTATTTGATTCCGAAAGAATTTGTTTTGTATAGTGATAATCATGCATTGCAGTTTGTGACTCAACATGAGAAGATGAATCAGAAACATGCAAAATGGGTAGAGTATATGAAGAATTTCACATTCGTGATTAAACACATTTCGGGTACTACTAACAAAGTGGATGATGCTTTGAGTAGGAAGTGTTTGTTGCTAAAGGAATTTCGAGTCAAAACATTGGGTTTTGAAAATCTCAGGGACATGTACGCAGAAGATGCAGATTTCAGGGAAGCGTATGAAGCAGCTGAGAATCCAGTTCTCAGAGATCGAAGCCCACGGATAGACTACATGATCTAGGAGGGATTTTTGTTCAGAGGCAATCAACTGTGTATTCTGAAATGCTCCATGAGGGAGAACTTGTTGAAGGAAAAACACAGCAGAGGCTTGGCAGGACATTTTGGCCATGACAAAACATTTGCAAAACTGAGCGAATCATATTTTTGGCTAGGGATGCGAGCAGAGGTCAAGAGATTTGTTGACAGATGCAGAATTTTCCATCATTCGAAGGGGAGAAAGTAGAATACGGGTTTTTATCAGCCATCACCCATACCAGAGAGGCCATGGGAGGTGATTAGCATGGATTTTGTATTGGGTTTAACGAGGACGCAAAGAGGACATGATTCAATCTTTGTGGTGGTGGACATGTTTTCAAATATGGAACATTTTATTCCATGCCAGAAAACCAGCGATGCGACACACATCACAAATTTGTTGTTCAACGAAGTCATTCGACTCCATGGGTTGCCGAAAAGTATTGTTTCAGATAGGGATACGAAATTCATAGGACATTTCTGGAGAACATCGTGGAAGAAGCTAGGAACTAACTTGGCATTTAGTTCTGCCTATCATCCTCAGACGGATGGGCAAACATAGGTGGTAAATAGGAGTCTAGGAGATTTATTGAGAAGCCTAGTGACAGAGCACCATAGCAGTTGGGACAACGTGTTGCCACAGGCAGAGTTTGCGTACAACGACTCAGTGAACAGGAGCACATGCAAAAGTCCATTTGAGATTGTATATGGAAGGCAGCCAAGAAGAGTATCTGAATTGAGGGATTCAGAGCAGATAATGACTAAGAGCATGAGCACTGAAGAGTTCGCAGAGGCGATGGAAGAACTTCATAGCAGAGTGAAGTAGCGATTGCTGGAATCCAACCAGGAGTATAAACGCAGAGCAGATCAGCATAGGAGACAACTTCACTTTGAAGTTGGTGATCTAGTTCTAGCACATTTGAGGAAGGAAAGATTCCTGAGAGGAACATAAAACAAGATTAAGATGAAGAAAATCGGGCCATGTAAGGTCTTGAGAAAATTCAGAGAAAACACTTATGAGATTGAGTTGCTGGATGGCATCGGAATATCTTCGATATTCAATGTCGCAGACTTATACTCATACAGGGCTGGAGAAGCAGAGACTGGAACTGAGGAGCCAGTGATCCAGTGGGCGAAGCAATTGCCAGTAGCAGAAAAGCCGCATATGGAATACATATTGGACAAGTGAGTGGGTAAGAAGACCAGAAGAAAAGAATACTATGAGTATCTGGTCAAGTGAAAGAATCACCCAGTGGAGGATGCCAGTTGGGAGACTGAAGCGGTGATATAGAAGCATGGACAGACCGTGCAGGAGCTCATGGACAGGAGCCCATGAAATTTTTCAAGGGAGGGAGTATGATGCAGGAGCATCGTCTACACATCAAGCGAGCCAGTGTGGAGCGGAAGACAGCTGGACAAGCCAGCACAAATTCTGAGAACACTTTGGGGATTAAGGTGCAAATCTTAAATGAGCCATTTAAGAGACGACGTACTTGTATATTGTAATGGACCTTGAGCAGATAGCTCACATCCTTAGGTATATGAGGCATTTAAGAAAGTTAATGAAAAGTACATAGAATATTTAATTCTAGATTTGATAGCTTTAGAGCACAAGAGGGAAACAGGATATAGACACCCTCCTTTGTACATTGTATTATTATTGAAGCAGGAAGAGCAAGAGCATGCAGAGAATTGTATGAAGAACACCCATGTACAGATATTTGAATTAATAGAAAGGACTTTGATTCAAATTCATGGTTTGTGTTGTTTCTCTGTGTATTGATATGGATATGCTCATGAATGTTTGATTCCTTTCATGCATTTGCTTTTATATGTTGTGTATGTGATTTCATGGTTAAAATTGAAGTCTGAAAGGGAGAAGGAATTAGTTTCAATTGTTTCTCTATTCTGAGCCAGAGAATTCCTACAAAGAGTGCAGTTGAATCGTCCGCAAGGAGTGCGTTGACAGAAGGGTTTGAATAGAGATAAAAAATTTTCTAAGTTCTCAGAAGTGCAGGATTGGCACCGGAGTCGTGCAGGGCGTGCGCAAGCTAGACGAAGTCTCAGAGTTTTGATTCTGAGAAAAAGGGATTAAGATTTCTGCTGCAGGTGCACGCAGAATCAAACTTCAACACTTAGGCGTTGTTGAAGGTTTGTCGCAAGGAGTGCGTGCAAGATATTTTCAGAAGGACTTGAGAAGTCGAAACAAGTTCAGGAGGAGTAGGCCTTTGAATTCATCGAAGGATAAGTGCAAGGGAAGTTGTCGTTGAAGGCTCGAAAAAGCGTCACAGGTTGGTGAGCAGACAACGAGTTTCGTGGAGAGACACTTCTTCCTTTTTGTGGATTTTCACAGGGAAGAAACGGACGGACGAAATTCTCCGAGAAGATTTCATGAAGTTTCGTGGAACGCTGGATCTTGTGAGGTGTAAGGAGGCTATAGTGCAGGTGCGGAAAAGGTTTGAAAATCAGGAGGGCAGGAGTTGTCCATTGGGATCACGAGGAGCGTTGTTCTACTCGTGGATAGGCATATCGGGAGTTCGTGAGGTGAGACTCCAAATCTTCGCAACAGAAGTCGCGATATAGCGAGATGCAACATTCCTATAGCTACAGAAGTAGTGTGGGCCACAGAAGATAGTGAAGGACAATTGGCATAAACCATCGGAGGTTCGGCGTCTCGGGCATCGGGAGTCGACGGGAAAATTATTTGACCTCACGAGTAGCGAAATCGCGAGGTAGCGATATTTTTGAGTATCAGCGTCTTGGGCCTCAGGAGTCGAGGTAGAATTCATTTGATCTCACGAGGGGTGAAATCGTGAGGGAGCGAGATCGCGAGTCTCATCCTTTCGGCGTCTCGTGTACCGGGGTTTGGAAAACTGGGTGCTTGGTGTCATGAGTGGCGAGATCGTGATAAGCATAGAAGTCCCAACAAGGTGGGAGAAAGTCAGCATTGATTGACACATCAGATATTAGGGATTCAAGATCCTAGAAATCGACAGTGAACTCACGAAGCTGCGAAGTTTCGATCCTCTGAGTGCAGAAAAGGAGGATTGAGAAAGAGGATCTGTGGGTAAGGAAGATTCCCGATAAGGAATCAAAAGAACCATTGACATTCTTTGGGCCGAGGAGAAGAAGGTCCTAGGGAAGCGGACATGATCCGAGGGGTGCAGCTGCGCCAGATCTTCCCAGGGCTTCGGGGTTTCAAATATCGAAAAACACTCGACTACAGGATTTCTGATCCTTCGAATCCCGATGGTCACCCTCGTGCAACTTCTGTCAGATCCGACGGCTGACGGATAACGGATCCAAGATCCAACGGCTCACGACCCCTGGAGCTTGAACTCCGAATGCAACCGTAACCTCCTTACTTCTTTGATAGATCCAACAGCTGATGGGATTTCACCGATCCTCTCCACAAGATCCTGATGGTCGATTTCTTCCTTTGCCAACTCCTTGAGAATGATCAAGTATTCCTCACTGGAAATTTTTCCACCTACGGTGCAACTGTGTAACACCTGTTTTACACACTTCACGCACAAACTTCCAGTGCTTCTCTTCGATGAGCCTAAGGGACTTATCCCTCCTAAGCTTTCTCATACTTTCAACCTCAAAGAGGGTCCTTGCACGCACTCCTTGCGGAAGTTCTCAAACACCTCTAAGTGTTGAGTTATTTTGACTCTGCGCACACCCGCAGCAACAATATTTCTATACCTCGCTCAGTTTTACGACTGAGACTCTCCTTAGCCTGCGCACTCCTTGCGGATGACTTCAACTGCACTCCTTGCAGGAATCCTTGCTCAAATAGAGAAACAATTGTAACTCATTCCACTTCCTCTCATATTTCAATCTCAACACATGAAATCATACACACAACATAATAGCAAATGCATAACAGGAAGCAAATACTCATGAGCATAGCATTCAGCACACATACACAGAGAATAACACGACAACCATGAATCTGAATGAATTTCTTCTATTAATTCAAGATCTGTACATGGGTGTTCTTCTTCAGTTCTCTACTTCTCTCCTATGCTCTGGATTCTTCTAACTCTTCCTGAACTATGTTACAATGCACAATGAGGGTGTCTATATCCGTTCTCCCTCTTTCTTCTAGAACTGTCTAATCTAATATTCAATTCTACCTACCTACATTTACTACTATAAATGCCTCTGTCTATCTTAGACGAGAGTGGGGTGCCCAAGGTCTGATTACATTTTACCAAGGCACCTTCATTAAATGATCTCATTTATGTTTGGTGCATCATCTTCAAGGGAAATTCAAAATTTGTCCTGGCGTGTGTCCAGCTATCCTTTGTCTTCTGTACTGGCTCGCTTGTCTCGGGAGATGCTCCTCCATCAATTATGCATGTAAATAAATTTTTTTTCACAATATTGTAAATATCAATACAAGCTTGCGATGTCTTAAACACAAATCTTATTATAAATGCATTAAAATTTAAAGGAAAGTTATTGCTCTGGTTATAAGTTTAAGTTATTGTTAACACTTATTAGGTATAGAGTTAGAGTGAGATTAGGGTTTGAGTTATTCCCATTCAAATTAGGGTTATGATTTTATTAAAGTTAAGGTTATTTATATTAAAGTTTATTTTATAATAATAAGAAAATAGCAATTTGTATTAAGAAAATAATAAAGGTTATTAGAGTTACTAGTAGGAACACATTTGGGTTAGGATTATTCCTATTAAAATTTAGGTTAGGGTTATTTGTATTAGAATTTATTTTATAATAAGAAGAAAAAATATTAAAAAAATAATTTAATACTTTATTAATGTATAAATAATAATGTATTACAAATATATTTTTACTTTATTGTTGTTTTACTATATGAATATTGTATGAATATTGGGTTAATACAATAATATTTTAATGTATTATTATATTTTTGGACACTTTAGCACTTTATTAGGTTTGTATAGATGCTTTTTTAATATATTAATTAATAGTACTTTAATATTATATTAATTTTATGTATAGTTTATAAGTATTTATTAATTAACTAATTCTTTAATGATTAATGTAATAATGTATTTGTTCTTGAGCAATTTATTAATGCATAATGTATCAATACAATATATTTTATATTATTAAGGTATTTACTAATTAACATATTACATTAATGTATTGACACTTAATTTATATATCACATAAAGATATTAATTAATTAATTAGTTAATACTTTAATATTATGTATTTATGTATTAATATATTAATTAATAAATGTTTTACTTTATTAATTTATTAATAGGTTATATTAATTAATACTTAATAGGTTATATTAAGTTATTAATTAATTAATAGATTATATTAATAAGTTGTTATTAATTAATACGTTAATTTGATTAATAAAGTTTTAATTTCTTAATAACCTCATAATTTATTAACAATGTATTTATTTATGAATTTATCAATAATTTAGTAATACTTTAATGGTTATTAATAACCACGTTATTAATAATTTATTAGTTCTTCCCTAATTTATTAATGTATAATCTATTAATATAATCTATTATATATTATATATTATTAAGGTATTTACTAATTAAAATATTACATTATACATTAATGTATTGATACTTAATGATTAAGGTATTAATTAATTAATACTTTATTTTTATGTATTTATGTACTAGTACATTAATTAGTAAATAGGTTGTTATTAATTAATACTTTGTTATTGATGATGATGATGATGATGATTAACGTCCACTAAGACCGAATTGGTCTATGAGACCTAAAGAGGGTAAGTGATTACTTGTGATTCTTTATAATTTTGTTTCTGTGCTTGAAAAGCATTCAGAGAAGCTTTCCAACATCACCATACTTTTGTTGAGTTAAGAGGTTAGGAAGGTTGGTAGTGTCATAAATATTTTGAAAATGAGATCTAATATCGGTATAGGTTGGACAATCTAAGAGAAAGTTCTTTTCATCTTCAACCTTATTAGTGTCATAAAAGTGACACAATCTTTCATCCCATGGCATTTTAGGAATTAACCAACGACCAGTTTCACTACGGAGCTCATGAGAATTTGTTCTTATATTAGCAATGTTTATTTTTTCTTTTCACTTGGCAAAATATATACATAATTTTCATCTTCTAGATTAGGGTTGATTACATCTTTATAATACTTTAATTTTAGTTTTTCCTCTAACTCTTTATCATGCCACATTTTCTCTTTAAATTTTGATTTGATGTTTTTTTTAATAGTATCTTTATTCTACAAAATGGTTTCTTCCATGATTCCCCAATAGTTTGGCCAAGATCAGGCATCTTTATGCCATCCTCGCTTGAGTCGATGGTGGTTATGACTTGATTTTGAAGCAATTTTAGGTAGCCTCTTATCTTCCATGTTGTTTAACTTATTCTTATACATTAAGTATCTAGTCATAGCCATGCTCTCAATGGCAGGGAGGATTGTTGCTAAGAGGAGGATGGGATAGGGTGTATTTCCTTTAATTTTGAGATTATAGGTTATAAAATTCTTTTGTATTTTCTCTATCTTTCTCCAGGATTCACGAGAGATACTAAAACCCTAGAATTCACATCCATAACGAATAAAAGGTGTAACAAGAGTCTCAAAGAGGATTTTCTTCTTATCCCAACTCCAAAGATCAACTGATTTACAATTGTTTTCAAGTGCATAATAAGCTTTCCATCCCTAATAATCCTTTTCTCAATGCTATAATTCCAATTGAGCTTGTGGTGAATATCAATTCCAAGATATTTGTATGAAGTCACTTCCTCCAAGTTGTTGTTATCATATACACAGGTATCACAAGGTATCTTATTGGATTTAATAATCATGACCTTAGTTTTATCAGTATTAACAGTCATATCGATATTGGAGCAAAAATCCTTGAGGATTCTTAGTTGGTTTTCAATATCATGGGGACTCCTTTCCATAAGAATGATATTGTTGACATAAATAAGAAGATTGATGACTATACGAGTGAGATTAGGGCCGACACAACCTACTTTTTCCAAGCATTCTTCTAACTTATCAATGTATATGCCAAAAAGGGTAGGGGACAAGGGACAACCTTGTTTGACTCTGATATTGCAGTTAATATCTTTTGACCAGCTGTCAATGTTTTTAAACATAGCAATAATGTACTCATACATCCTTATTGCAGCAACCCTCAACTCGAGAGGCACTTTTATCTTTTCCAACCTATTCCAAAGTTTTTTCCTAGGAACCATGTCAAAAGATGATCTAAAGTCAACAAAACAACAAAAAAGATTGGTTTTAGTCTTATGTAACTCCTCTGCAATGATCCTAAAGGTAACAATATGGTCCATAGTTGAATGATATCTCCTAAATCTAGCTTGGCCTATAACTCTTTTACTATGAATTTCTAGTGAAAGGCTAATCTTCTTTTCCAAAATAATTCCATAAATCTTGGCTAAAATCAGGCTAATCATAATGGTCCTATAATTAGAGGGAATGTTTCTATCCCCATTTTTAAAAATATGAACAATGAGGCTTTGTGTCGAGGGTTTAGGGAATCCCTGCTTGACTGCTAAATTGAAGAGCTTCTGTATGTGATGGATAAGGATTGGCCCTCAGATTTTAAAATTTTCATCTTGGTAGCCTTCAATGTCCTTAGTTTTCCCATTTGTGAGCCACTTGACCCCGAACTCTATGTCATCTAAAGAAAAAAATTCTTCCTTTGTAGGGACAATAGGAATGGTGTCCATAGCATTAGGGAACTCATAAAGACTTTTAAGGTAGGAATTATTTTCTTTAGTATTTCTCTTTAGAATTTGGCTCTAGAACTTCTTAGGACCCAACTTGTATAGTTGTGAAAGTTTCTCTTGCCTTTTATTGATATAGTATATTTTTTTCCTTTTAATTAGGGCTTTGTATGTATTGATCTTATCGAGTTTTAAGGGCTCATTAGAAGCATCCTTAATTTATTTCCTAGCAATTTTACATTCTTTATCATTCCAAGGGTTGGTCATTCTATTATTCTTTTTATAGGACACCTCGAAAGAGAAATTGTTAATAGAAGTGGAAAGGGTAGTTGTAAAATTATGATAGAGTTCTTCAAAGTTGTCCTTATAAGTTAGGAGGTTTAATTTACTATTTAAATCCTTTAATAAAATGTCAACTTTACTTTTGCCAAAGCGCATATTCGTTTGATTATCAAAATTCTCTTCAATGGTGCTCCTATGCATGGAAAGTTTTAGAGTTAGGGTTAAAGGTTTATCATGAGAGTCAGGCTCATGGTCATTTAAAAGGTCAAAAGTTGCTATTTTGTTGGAAACATGGATATCAGATATCACATAATATACAACACTATTACGTAGCCCATGAATCCAGGTCATTTGGTTAGGTTTGGCCACTTCATTACTTGATTGAAAATTATTAGGTATTGAGAGCTACACAGCGTGACCAACACAGTACCAAACAATTTCTCAATTAGGTCTTCAGAGCTTCTTTTGTAGCTGTTAGACAAAACAAGGTCCTTATCTAGCAATAAAGGATTATGGTTGGACTCATTACTTAAAAGAGTAGCTTCTTTAGTTGCAGTCCTAGAATTAAAGTATCATAGCAGGAGGATATTACCTTCATTTTTCAAATTATAAATATCTTGTTCTAAATTATTATAGGGACAATTTTTATCTAGATTATTTTTCTTATAAAAAGTAGAATTAATAGGTGAAAAATAACAAATTTCTATACACATATTCTTATCATTGGTGTTTGAAATTTCTATCCAACTGTATTAATTAAGAGGGTCAATCTTATGAAGTTGAATGTGAGGATAAATGTTCTTTCTAATATAACAAGCTATGCCTCCTATCCCTCTACTATAAGATTTTTTGTTCCATGTCGACTACAAAAAAAATCCTTCCATGCCAGGGACCTTATACTCCTCATGCTCCCAAGATTTAGCTAGACAGATAATATCAATATCACTCGGGATCCAACTTATCAGAGGACCTTTGCGCCATGGAAAACCACAAAAATTCAAAAAAAGGATTTCGAGTGTCCCAAATTCCTGTTTATTAAATTATCCTTCTGGTCTCTATCCCTAACAATGGCTTTTCGATTTCTAATTATTGCTTATTTCCCTTCTTTCCTGGCTTCTTCTACCTTTTTAACATACTTTCTTAATTGATCTTGGTCTTTAGGAATGAGGTCTTCATTTATAAATATTCCTCACCCTTTTGAAGCTCGGATATTTACTAAGTATGCTATATTTATGGTCATTACAACTTACTTTGACACAGATCAACCTAGCGTTGTGATCAATTATTTTTCCTAGCCTCTTTTCTTCTATGAGGTAAGTTGTATTAGTTTGTGACTTATTTTTTAATTCTTCTTTTACTATTGCTAGCATATCCTCCTCTTGTTGTTCTTTTATACCAAAAATTATGAGGTTCAAGGATCTTTTCTTACGCTCATGGTCCAGTTAGATTATCTTATTCATTTCCTCTTTCATAGGTTTGATATCCAATTTGTGTTCCATATTACTGAGGGTCAAATTGTTGGTTAGTTTTTCTTCTATCTCTTTAATCCTATCTCTCAAGTTGGGGTTTTCTTCAACCCCTCCTTCTTGGGTTGATTGTTTATGTTTTTCCATTTCCTGAATTATATGCTTCATTGTTTGCAATTTACTCTTGAACCCTAAGAATCTATCCTCTATTTGAGTTTGAATGGTATCTTTAATTTATTTTATCAATCATTGCCTCTAGCTCTATTTGGAGTTTTACGTCTCTTTCTTCACTCCTTTTTCCTAATATTTCTAACTCTATTTGGATTTTGGCATCTCTCTCTTTTCTTCTTTTTTCTATTGATTCCATATAATCGTAAAGGATATCTTGGGTGATTTTGGGGGGCCTTCCCTTGTTAGGATGAGTTTTTGGAATAGGTGGTAGAGTGCTCATATTGAAAAGAAGAGAAAAAAGATGTAACAACTATTATTATGGATTGACTTTATCTCTCAAATCAACTTTTACTTATGAAACTTAAAATAAATAAAAAATAAAATATATTTAAATCTATTTACCTAAAATTTAAATTGAATCAAAGTAAAAAGTGACTCACCTCATTTCAGATGTCCAATTGCTCAACCCATTGAAGAACCCATTGAAGAAGCCAAAAATAATTTTGAAAACGACAGAGAAGTCCAAAAAGACTACAGAGATTATTCTGAGTAAAAAAGGTAAAAACCAAATCGAAGCATTATTAGCATTCAAAACCCATATATAAGCTTAGAAATAAAATATCTTTTTAAAAATAATAATAATAATAATAGTAATAATAATAAAGTATTAGTCTCGTTTAAAACCGCAGATAAGTAGTATTATCGTTCAAAACCTATATATATATATATATATATATATATATATTATTTCCACTCAAAATTTCAGGGATATAATTTCAAAACCGTAGAGATAGTATATATATAAAACTAGTCATATATATATATATATATATATATATATATATATATATATAACTATTTTTGTTTATCATTTTTATGAAGTTAAAATATGGTTGTTATGGGTTTTCATATAACTTAATAAAACAAATTCATGATTAATAAGTACATTAATTCTTTATGCATATTATTATTATGTTATCATATTATTCTGTGCTTTTATATTCTATAGTGATTACTTTATAAAATATATAATTTATTAATAATATTAAATATACAGTACATAAAAATGAAATATCGAGTTTTCAAATTAAAACTATAATATTTTTTTAATTATAATGGTTAATTCATAACATAAATGATATAACATTTGGTGGAGTTTTCGCTGTAAAAAATTGTATGGATGAAAAGTAGCCCAACTCAATAAAGTAGTCTTTTCACCGATTTCTTTTATACACACAACGAAAAGCATATGCAATTGGAAGGTCACAACGAGAACTTGTTTCGATGCATTGACTCCCAATACACACAACGAAAAGCATGTGCAATTGGAAGGTCACAACGACAACTTGTTTCGATGCATTGACTCCCAATGCACAAGGTAGTTGTAGGGAGAGAACGTGTGGTTGTCGATAAATGGATCCCAAGACGTTTTGGACAAGCTGCAATCTGTACACATGAAGAATTTATACGTATTTGATGTTTTTTCTCATCCTTAGTCATATAATGGTTTCCAAGCATAGGCACACCACTTTCAACATTTGTAGGGTTTCCATCCTCCACTATTCCATGATTGAACGCCATTACATTTTAGGTCAGTCAATGCACTAGCGAGATTCGAGTTGGCAATGAAAGCAGTAATAAATTATGAAACGTGTGAATATTTGGACATGGTTGTTGTTTAATGCTCCTTTTGTAACAAAATAATTTCATGCAACATGATTATATTGGAGCCCGTAGGCTCCCTCCACGAGCTAAGACTTGCGATTGGGACGAGTCAACGAACTTTCGATTATTTCATGAGTGAAGTTGGGTTACTTGGGCATGTGATACCGTGCCAAGTACGACCTCATGAAAATGGAATTGTGATAGAGGTTGGTGACTTGACTGAATACCTACTTGGGAGGGTGCCCCATGAAGACATGGGTGCTCTATCGAAGAAACAATCAGTTGTTGAAGTTGGGTGCAACAAAAGAATGCACACCCAACAGAACGCAAAAGAGATGGTTTGATGGATGTGAAACCAAGGATGGGTGCCCATGGGATATTTGGGTGCCCCACCAATGAGACGGGTCGACCGAGCCAAGATGAATGCCCAAAATGTGCGATGGACATCTTGTGATGCGGTTGAGCAAGCAAATAGACGAAGGAATAAGTTGGGTGTTATTAACTGAAAGTCCAAATTGACTAGGGAAGAGCATGTTCTTGGAAGACAAGCACGACCCTTGGCTAGTCGGTGGAGTCCACGAAAGTGGAAAAATAACCAAGAGTGTGCATTGGCTTGTGATCGAAGGGACACGTCGACTAGAAGAGTCACTTCACGAGGAAAGGGCGCACGACTATTTAACCAAGTATGAGATAGGAATTTGGGAATTCGTCTAAGGCAGGGAGTTGGGAGACACTTCTTCAGAATCCCAGAGGGAGGAGTATGAGGAAATGAAGAAGTAGAGAGATGATATATCCCCAAGGATCCAAGTAGACCCTTGAGGGTAACCTGGGTTTCCTGGGGGGGGATCCTTTTCAGATCTTCACAAGTCTTTCTCAAGGAATTTGTTAAGGAAAATTGAACTGTGGAAAGAAAGGATGGGTCACTTCAAGTTGTGGAAGGAAGGAAAATTATGAACCGAGCAAGGGGACATATGCACAAAGATAGAAACACATGTATCACAGAGATGAAGTATGATATGGTTCATTTTTCAATGAGGAAAGCACAAAGGCAGGTTGTTGAACAATTGTATGACTTCTCCAACTTCTACTTAGCGAAATATCCTTATGTAAAATTTCTTCATGTGGCATGCGGATTTAGCTCGGCACACTATTGTTCGATTTTGTGTAAAGATGTCTTTTGGGTATTAGGTTGGTTTGGGCTCCCACACATATGTTTTGTTTTTAATTGTATGAATGGTTTCTTTTAATTTCACAACTAAGTATAAGATAATGAAGACATAACATAAGTTATAAACGAAGTTGTAATGAAGTAAGGCGTAGTCCAAATCAGGTAAGTTATTGTGATTTTACCAATAAAAGAATGATTACGGTACCGCATGGTGACTAGGAGCATCGGGTGATTCCACCGCCCAATGGTAGGCTCGCCAGGCCCTGACAGATGGTTTTAGAGCCGAATTGATGGACAATTTGGAAATCTTGTTGTGCAGATAGATCGTAGAAACTTAAGCATGCGAGCTAGGTCCATTTGGGTGCGTTAAACATGGGTGGCTGCAAAGGTAATTCTATGGTGAAGGAAGAAGCATCTGTTGATTAAGGTTCGTTGTCATTGATGTCAACCCTTGAAGAAAGACCCGTAGCACAAAGGTTTGGGTAATGGACCCAATATTGTTTGATGTAAATATGACTTATTATTGTTTTTTCATGTTTGATAAGAAGTAAATATGGATGAACTCCAAAGTGGTCCCCTTATGGTGAAATCCCTCACGGGAAGACGCTTTGTGGAGTAAGAGAACCCATGCTTAATTGTGGAATAATGAGATGAAGGAAAGAGAATTTGTCAGGGAAAATATCCTAGATGGATAGTGCTTGTCATGTGATTTCTGGTGGTATGTGGAACGTCACATAATTCCTCACGGTTAGAGAGTTATGGCCATGAGAAGTTGGAGACCCCAAGTTTGGGTAATGGACCCAAGTTTGTTTGATGGGTAACGGTATGAGTTATGATCTATTTTCATATAATACTATTCTATATGGATATTACATGTCATTCCATTTCTGGTGGTATGTAGAACGTCACATAACTCCTCACGGTTTGAGAGTTATGGCCTTACGAAGTTGGAGGACCCTCATATGTCATCTAGAAGCCCCAAAAGGTCATAGTCAAAGTGGTTTAAGAGATTTTAAAACGTAAATAATAAAGTGAAGTGATGAGTGTATTATAAATAAAAGTGAATACAAAATAAATTATTTCAATAATAAATTTAATAGAGAAAATAGAAGTGGACCCAACCCTAAAATAAGGAAAGTGGGCCAAGTGACCTAGAAGATGTTTTTAAGGAAGCTACTTGGAGAGTATAAATAATCTAGGAAAGGCTCTCTCATTTGAAACACACTTGAGAATATTGAATATCTATATGTGTCTGAGGTAACCAAGGATATATAAGCTGAAATTCTGAGGAAAGTGAAGAAAAGAAGGCCGAAATGCAAGGAAGGATAAATTCTTTTGATGGTGCTTTCTAAGGTATGTTATTTACAAGTCATCTCACCATTTTCGCTATAACATTTTTTCTATAATGATTCAGAATGTTAAATTGCTCTTCAAGTGAGAAAACATATCCAAGTATCTATGGTAAGAAATTCATCTTGTGGGTCATTGTATTTTGGGAATTACACTCCGTGGAAAATAGGGTTTGTGGCCAGTCCTGAAACTAGTCAAAATCAGGTGTTTCAGGTAAAAACATCGTAAATTTTTCATAATAGATCCAAATTTAGTGAAACCAAATTTGTTGGTTAGAGTACATTCTTTAGTATTTTTTGTAACAGTTTCAGATCAATTCATAAAAAAAATTGTGTGGGGCACGCTCTACAAGGTCACTCTCTAGAATAAGCTAGAATTCCACAAGGTATGCCATTTTTTCTATAAATCCTTTTCTGAGAGGTTACAAGTAGTGACACTTGGAGGAATTTCACAAAACACATTGAAGAACATTGTATATCAATTTCAAATATTTATACATTACAAGTTCAAAGTTATGATTACTTCAAGTTAGGGTTGTTGACTAATCCAAAACTAGGCATGTGAGACTAAAGAAAAGTTTGATGAAAATGCTAGTCTCTTGTTTTTAAAGTTAAGGAAGGTTT
>ML776584.1:2003489-2016261 GCA_009831015.1 Picea engelmannii
AATCAGATTTGGATGATGAAATTGATGAGGGATTTTGGTTGTGGTACATGTTGAGTACATGGTCGAGACAAGTAGTTGATGAGTTGGCACACATGCATGAGGTGTATATTTGATGATGTTGGTACATATTGATGAGTCATAGTTGATGAGTAGTTGAAACATGATTGGTACATACTTGGTACATGGTTTGATGAACTTTCTTATCATACAGGTTGATTACAGGTTGTTGCATGGTTGATGCACTTGTTTATAGTACAGGTTGAATACAGGTTGGTGCATGGTTGATGCACTTGTTTATGGTACAGGTTGATTACAGGTTGAGGTATAGGTTGATGCATGGTTGATGCATGGTTCATATTTATTGGTACATGTTTACAGAGGTATATCTCACAGTGATAGTGTGACAATGGTTCCATCATTCCACTTCTACTTCAGGGTGGCAGGACGGGGCAAGGACATGTGGTTGTAGCCACCTTCCGATTGTAGAAGGAGAACATAGGGGGTTGTAGCCTCCTTCTAGTTGTAGCCAGAGAATTGGGGAGTTGGAGCTTCCCTCAGGTTGTATCCTGAGAAACTAGGGGGTCAGAGCCTCCTTCTAGTTGCAGCTAGAAAACAAAGGAAGTTGGTGCTTCCAATGAATGTAATTCTTCAAGACATATAAGAAAACACATTTCGTGGTTTTCTCCTGATTTGGGTTTCCACGTAAAACACTCGTGTACAGTGTATGTGTATGATTGTTCATTTGTTCATTGCTTATTTACTTTGCAGTTATTGGATGATAATGCTTCATTGATATAACACTTTGATTATATGGTTAAAAAGGGATTAAATTTCTCTATTACTGGTTCACCCCCCTTCTCAGTAATCCAACAACATTGTCATAGAGTTTCAAGAGTGATCATAGAAGTGTTTTGAGAAGTCATTGAGTTAGGTTAATATCATGACTTGGATGGGATAATGAATTTTGGTCACAAAGAGGACAATTGAGCATGATTTCCACCCTGACAACTTTGTTCCATGCACTGCTGAGACTGTGCATATTGTCCTAGTGTGAATACATTACAGGGTGCAAAGATAACAGATAGATAACGAAGGTTCAGTTTAATCCATGATTCATATCGCAGTTGGGTAGATTTTCCACTGTGCCAACTTCATGTTGTGCACCGTTGAAGAGAAGTTGGGTCAATTGAGTTGCAATTGAGAATCACAAATTTCAGATGGATGTCACTTAATAAAATAAGACTTGATGATCAATTTATGTGCATGGTGTCCTGGTGTTGAGGCACTACAAGGATCAAAGATAAATGGTAGAGAAAAGGAAGATGGGCTTGGTTGGGTGCATCCATGAGGAAAGTGACTTAGATGGATTTTGAACATCGCAATTTTTTGGTTGACAACTTGTGACAAAAAGAAGAATCAAACCATGAAGATGCCAAGGAATTCATGAACAAGTATGTTCTTTATAAAGTTATTTGCAAAATTTGAGTTGTTGCGTTGGGGTCGTTAAAGAGAGACATGAAGACTTGGCTGAAGAAAAGTGCAACTTGTTTCAATTTCAAACTTGGTAGAGGTCCAATTGTTGTGAACTTCGCTGAAGACACGAACAATTCAGAGAGATCATAAGAGGGAAGATGCGAACGACGACATGGAGAAATCTACTTGGGCGAGTTCTAGAAGAGGGACTTAGGAAGATTTGGTGGCATAAATGGGGTTGATTTGAGCTATTGTTGCACTTTCTTATGGAGTCCCTTGAAGGGCTTGTTGTGACGAAGAAGGCATCAAGACCCACATTCTGGTTGAAGAGTTAGAGGAGTTTCTTTGGTGCATGAGTGGCTTAGACATATTGGTTAAGTTTTGGGGTGACTTAACCATCGTAGAAGAGATCCAAACATTGAAGTGTCTTGATAGAGGAAAGGCATTTCATTCCAAGAAACAAATGGAAGAAACAAAGAGTCGATCAAGGAGACTATTAACAAAAAGACACAATGAGTTAGACAACATGCTGAGTGGACAAGGTGATGCACTCCTGCTCATGGTATGGGACAAGAGATAGGTAGGGCATTCTCAGGATACTTATGAATGTGGGATGAGGTAAATCATTGGTTGGAGTTGACAGAGGAATTGGATCGAACGTGTTTAGGCATGGAATTCTTTGGGTGGCTTGTTCCAATTGGATTCATTTGGATAGTATGTTGAGATAGTTGTGAAGAAAGTTGTAGACTTATGCAGATTAGAATATCGCATAGGTAGGATGAAACAAAGCATGAAGCAAGTAGTGTGGAGGTCACTTTTGGATGTGCCAAACTAGTGCACTTTGAGTGTTTCGTGAATAAGTGATGAAGATGATGGGAGGTTGATCGATGAATAAAAGATCATGTTTTCCTTGGGAAATTTCATTAAGTGAACTTGGATGCTAGGAGGAGCATCGTTGTAGTAGCGATGAGGTAGAACTGAGTGCCCTATAGTTTGAAGGAGGAGCAAAGAAAGTTAATTTGGTTGGTCATACAGGTGATCTCCTTGCATTTTCAAATAACATGGTTATGGAATGTGATGGGTGTGATGATGGACAAAGAGAAAACAACTTTTGCAACAGAAAACCAAGGAAGGAATGAATGGAAAAAGGTATGGGGTTTCATTTCAAGGAAGATAGAAGAGACATCAAGGGATTCGTTCATGTAATTTGTCAATAAATACATTGGGAAATATTCACAACAAGTGATATGAGGGTGTTTGCTAGTGGTATGGGACATCAGGTGCACGAACCTTCTTGGGCAGCTTGGCTAGTGCAAATTGGCTTAGAATTGTTGATTTGTAGATGTATTGGCATGAATGAAACATCATTATGAGCATGTGTGGAATCCTTTAGGTGGTTGTTATAGTCCAAAAATACCTTCTCTATGCATAAAATACATTGTCCCTTCCATTTACATAATTTTCCAAAATACTACTGAGGCTTCCTTTTAAAAAACTATTTTTTGGATAGTGTACGTGCCCTGCTTCACTAATATCCTGCATACACATGCATGTTGCATGCTAGTTATCCCATGTACATATGTGACCTGAATGCTAATTATCTCGCGTTTACCTCCAAAAGTTGAAAAAAATGTAAAATTGCACAGATTTCGATGGAGTTTGTGGGATATAGATGGTTTCCTAACCATTTTACCCCTTATATCCCTTCCCCAAACCAAATAACCATCTTTTTCTTATATAAAAAGAGGTCTTGGGGAGTCATTTAAGGACACAAGAAAGAGAATAAGAAAACTCTGCCAAAATTCCTTCCCCTTCTTAGCCCAAGATTTGCATCCTATTCTGAGTTTTGGCCTGAGCCTTCCCCTCAAGCCTCTCTCCTTATGCAACCCTTCCTCTTCCCTAGGTGATATCTTGGTTGCAACAAACTAATGTGGGATTGTTGCATTTCGAGCCATGACGAAGGAGCCCAGACTTTGTCCGTGGAGCCATTGCAAAGAAAGGTTGTAATCCTTTTTGTCTTGAAATTGAATAAAAGAGTTCATTCTTGTACTAAAACCCTTTGTTTACATGATTTTGTTGATTTGTGCATTTATATCTATCTCTAAAATTTTAAAGTGATCAATAGAGATTGCATATCTTGTTACATTGGATTCCTAACCTTTTGTAGGTCATCTTTCGGAGGACACCAGTAATATAGGAGGAGGCAACAAGCGAAAGATCCCAACACCAACTGCATGACTAAAGTGCACTCATTTATCATCTTTCCTTTCTTTCTCATCACTTTGTTTAGTTGGTTTTGGGGTAGCTTAAGGGTAGAACAATATTTTAATGGATTTATCCCTCTACCTTTACCTTAGACCTAGTATAGGGGGATTTTCCCCATAGCAGTGGTTCCTTCAACTTCAATAACTTGGGTAGAGTTGGATTGGCATGAGGTTTTCATTTGGAAAAAAATTACAAGAAGACACAGCGAGAAGAAGCCTTGGTTGCACAAGTATATGGGTAAATGAACCAAAGAAGAAATGCAAACTGAAGTTTGAGTAGGAATGAGAAACAAAGACTGAAGCCTCAATCCTCAGTAGGGATGTGACAGATTGAGTTCGAGAGTCCAAACACTTAGGCACTGTGAATGGAACTCTTCGATGAAGATCGAGAAGCAAGGCAAGAGTTGGATAGTGTGGGGAATGGTTGAACCAAAACAATTATGTGATGGCATGTGGAGTACATTTTCACATATTGAGCTTTAAGTTTGATTAGCTACCCAACTTGCTCAAAATGTAGATCGTAGTATGTGTGCAAAACATGATGGAAGTGGTTGGGTTGTGGCAAGGTTCTTCATGTCATTTCAACATATGGTTGTGATCAGAAGCCATGACACTTATATGGAAGATTTATGAGGACGACAAGACTTTGATTGGGGGAGCATGTCATACCCCAAGCTTATATTGGAGCCTGCAGGCTTCCTCCACGAGGCAAGACTTGCGAGTCAGATGATTCAATGAAGTTCAGTTATTTGATGAGTGAAGTTGGGTTACTTGGGCACGTGACACTGTCCCAAGTATGAATTCACTAAGATGGACTTTGATTGAGTTTGTTGACTTGACCAAAGAGTTGGTTGGGTGGGTGCCCCACAAAGACATGGGCGCTCAGCTAAAGAAAAGAGCATTTGGTGAAGTTGGGTGCAAAGAAAGAATGCATGCCCAACAGAACGCACAAGAGATGGCTTGATGGATGAGAAACCAATCATGGGCAGCCATGAGATATTTGGGTGCCCCATTGGTGAGATGGTTTGGCCAAGTAAATATGAATGCCCAAAACATGTGATGGACATATGACAATGTGGTTGAGAAAGAAAATGAAAAAAGACATAAGTTGGGCATCTTTAACTGAAAGTTGACATTGTATGGGGAAGAGTGAGTGCTTGGAAGATGAGCGCATCCCTTGACTAGTTGGGTGAACCTGCGAAAGTGAAAAAGTAACCAAGAGTGCACGGTTGAACCTGCGAATGTGGACAAGTCCTCAAGAGTATTCCTCAACTTGAGATCGAAGGGACATGTCGGTTGGAAGAGTTGCATCGCAAGGAAAGGGAGCGCGACTATTTAACCAAGTGCGAGCTCTTCATTTTTGAATTTGGCTAAGGCAGGGAGTTGGGAGACTCTTCTTCAAAATCGTAGTGTGAGGAGTGTAAGGAAATGACTATGGAGGGAGAATAGCTCTCCCCAAGGAGCCAAGTAGACCTTTCAAGGTAACTTGGTTTTCCTTGTGGAGGAGTCTTCGCATATCTAGAAAAGTGTTTCTCAAGGAAGTTGTTAAGGAAAATCAAATTGTGTCAAGGAAGGAATGGTCGCTTCAAGTTGTGGAAAGAAGGGAAAGTCTAATCCGAGCAAGGAGACAAACCCACAAAGACATAAATGCAACTACAACAGATATGAAGTCCAAATTGGTTCATTTTGTGATCACAAAGGTAGCTTGTTGAACAATTGTATGAGTTTCACAACTTCTACTTAGCGAAATCTCCTTATGTAAACTTTCTTCCTGTGGCACGAGGGTTTAGCTCAAAAAACTGTTGTTTGGTTTTCCCTAAATATGTCTTCTGGGTATTAGGTCAGTTTGGCCACCCGCACATATGTCTCTTTTGTACTTGTATGAATGGTTTATTTTAATTTCCCAACTAAGTATAAGATGATGCAAACATAACATAAGTTATAAACAAAGTTGTAATGAAGTAAGGCTTAGATAAAATCAAGTATGTTATTTTGGTTTTACCAATAAATGAACGATTACGGTGTAGCATGGAGACTGGTGATTTTGTCGCCCAACCATATGCTTGCCAGGCCACTCACAAAAACTCTAAAATAGAGGATCAAACTTTGATTTTTTCGGAAGCAAATCATATCACATGCCATTAATTCATGGAAGTTATGGTTCATGAATTTTTTAAATCATTGCCATTGCAGACACTAAAAATTGTCTAAAATGCACTATTTACCAATAAACGTTTTTTGACCCTTTTCAAAAAAACCATATACAACACCCAGGCCATGATATATTTCATTCTTTTGAAATCATGGTTTAAGAGGAATTATTTGAAGAAAAAAACATTTCAAGCCCTGGCTATAACATTTCTCATCTTGATATTGATTTCTCTAACATTTGGGATTACTGGACCCTGATCTCGTATCTTATGGAAAATATTATTAGCGTGTGTTGAATTTTAGTGTTGATTTACAAGATGATAAAGAAGAAGACTTGTGCATTCCTATCATTCAAGACTCATGAAATCACCACCATTCGTTTAGCGGTGAGGGTCTACTTGAACGCCTAGCTGCGAAATCCCAATAGGGAAATCATCCTGTATACTATCGTAATTGTAGGGATGGATATACCTACATTCATAACGACCATATGGGTTTTCTATATCATACCCATATATTACGTTATTGTTCCTTGTGCACTCCTTGCCTTGTTAACACATCCCTTGAATCATTCACGTTTGACATTTAGTTCTTTGAATAGGGTCATTGCGGTGCTTATTCCCTATATGGAAGCAGTGTTGGTTCTGCCCAAACTGCATGTAATGCAAAGAACAAGAGTCATGGAAGCTTTTACTACTTTCTATGTGTTTTTTCTTGGTGTGGAGAGGTTATTAAAATTCGCATTCTGGCTCATATTTATCTTGGAGGACTTTATGGAAGGCACCATCACAACTAATTTATATTTGTGGTTTTTCCTGATCTTTCTCTCCGAGGATGTTCGGAGCTTCATCCTGGCTTATTTCATTTAATACTATGTGAACGTTGTTTGTAGTGACAAGATACGTCTCCCGAACATAGTGGTTGAACAATAGCCTTTTTGATATGATCATATCTGGATTGGTAAGCCTACAAAGAGAGGTATATATTTCTATTATAGTTGTTTTTGCATCCTTTTTTTGGATACATCGTTAATAAGCATCATGCACTAATTCAAATATGGCATGGATGGATTTGTGTGCACTCCCTCGTTTTAGATTTAGCGAATATATTGTTTTATTTGACTGGCACTATACATAAATGACTCTAGCATGATCCTAATGCCGAGGCATGCAACAATAGAATGATGTGATCATGTAGTGAAATCTAGATGAGGGCATAATACGTTGAGCAGCAGAAGCATGCCAATTTTATATATACACATTGTCTTATACAATTTTGACACTTGAGTAGAAATACCCTTAGAAGTAATCTAAAATTTCTATGTACAATTCAAGTCAAAATAAGGAACACAAAGGATATAAAGTTAGAGGTAAACAGACAAGGTAAGTTTCATTGTGAAATTTTCGATATGTTGGATGAGTTCCTCCCAAAAATGTTATCTACTAGAGGCGTTACTAACCACATATATATATATAGATATAGATATTAAACAATTTTTAAGTACATGCATTCCCAAGTGTTGCAGAGAAATGCATGTCTATGCTCTTGAAAGAGTTTGAAGGCAACATGGAACATACTAAAGGTAATGATAAGGGTAGTGATAATGCTTGTTCTGCCTTGTTATGGATTGTTGGCATGTTTCAGAGTTGTGATGGAAAATTGTTCAAGGCCCTCAAAATGTTTTGTAAAGGATGTTGACCTTTCACATCTATTTTATCCTTCTTATTGTTTATTCAACAATCAAAAAGTGCATTGCAAACCCATCCTCAAATAGTTAAAAACCCATTATGTGCATTTATATCTAACGATAATACTTGCCTCTTCATCCTCATCATCGTCTTCATCACATCTTTTGGTCATCTTCTTCTCGAAAGTCTAACATATGGAAAAATATATGTAAAGACTTTACTTCCTATTGGTTTTCATACCTAATGTAATTTTCTTAAATTTTATATAACTCTCTTGTAAAGATCTCACACAAGTTTCTTATAGTTTATATACCTCTATTATAAATCTCGCACAGAATAACAAAACATCATCCATAAATGTTTCTGAAAACAAAGATCTCGAAATTCAATTTTAATCATATGTCAATCTACCGTAATTTTCCCCTTTATAATAGAGTGGTACTAGCTTTATATGTTTACAAAATCAAATCCCAGTTTTAATACTACCAATAATTGTTTTGCAGGTATGAGAAATCAATGACAAGTATTACAAAATAAGAAATTATAACAAAAAAAAGTTCATAATAGTTTTAAACTATTATTAATCCATATTCTTTTAAGATAACATTTGTTTGTATTTTTCTTTGTTCACCCTATTATGCTTAATAATTGTTGTGCAGTTATGAGGAAGTTGAGATTGGCATAACAAAATAGTGTGAGAGTAGTAAACATAGGGTAAGAGTAGTAAGCATAGGGTAAGGAAACCTCACATAGTTGAAGCAATTGTGTTTCCCGTAGATATGCTTCTTCTTCTAGGGATTTATCAGCATCATCCTCTGTTAAAGAGGCTGTGCTTACAAATCTATCTTCTTCCATATCTACTCTGCATGAAAATGGAAAAGGGAGAGTTGAAAATTGAATAGGTTAACGAATAAGTTAACTTCAGTAGGAGAAGTCGAGTAGATAGACTATGCAGGGGTGGGGGCGAGAGGAAGAATCTAAGTGGATCTATAAACATATTTGGAATAGGAAGTGTCTACACATCACTGCACATCGACCTACAAAATCAAATTTATAAAATTTAAATATTAAAACAAATATATATATATATTTTTTAAATTCAAATTAATAATGCTTTTTTAAAAAACATGCAAAATTTTGGAAAATAACCAAAAACCACCAATTAATTAATAAAAAACCCCAACCAATAGGGTGGTCAACAATCGTTGACCTCCCAGCAGAACCTATACTCCCTTGCAAGAGGCAAGGACTAATAAGAATATACTTTAAATATTTATATTACTTTGTTTTTTTCCCTTAAGAATATGGTGTTAGATGGATCATCCATGGTTCGGGTAAGTTTGTGTATGTATTTTATCGATTAGATTGATTTGATATGATGGTTATTAATAATGACTATAACATGCTATAATTATTTTGAAAATTTTCAAACATGACAGGTTTAGTGAAGGGAATTTCTTTGTTAATGGAGAGTGACGGCTGCTAGTTGTCAGCTCTTTGTATGGGAGTGTACAAGCAATATGGCAATTCCTTGAAACAAAGATATGTTAGTTTTTGATGATGAATCTTTCATTAAATTCTTAGAAGTAAAACCTAGAATTTAGACGAAAAATAAAGAATAAACAATAGATGAATGAAATCTTAGAAGTAAAACCTAGAATTTAGAGGAAAAATATAGATGACAACAAATGCTTAAATTTATTGTTTTGGCCAAAGATCTTTTATAATTTTAAAATGTGTCAACTCAAACTAACCCTCTAATTAAAAAAAGTTGGAAACTTAATATACATGTGTCAACTCAAACTAACTATCTAATTAAAAAATGTTAGAAACCTAATACATTCGGTTACCTTATTTTAGTGTATTATTCACTTGATTCATAGGAATAGTGAAATGAATATGAGTTATCATAGAGATTCCAAGTGATGTCTTGAAAGGCTAATCTAAAGTTCATGATCATATATTTATATGTGTATTTCATTAATGTAAGGAAATTTACATTTACCAAAATTTAACAATGGTATCAGAATTTTTAGTTCTTAGGATTTAAATATGTTATATGTTATGGTAGTTGTCCATATAATCTATATTTTATGAGCAGAACGAAATGAATAAATATTATTAAAAAAAAATTAATACAGAATAACAAAGATACAGTAAAACTGGTTTTTTATCCAATAAGGAAATAAACTAAAATAGTAAAATGCAGCGAAAAAAACAAGCTTGCTAGAATGGTGGTGGCTTATCTCTAAGAAGAGATGTGACGACTGTGCTCATTCGCAAGAAGATGATTACAATGAGGCTTTGAAGGCCTTTTTACAATAAACAGGAATGTCAAAAACCATATACATCCAAAAACGTAACCCTAGGAGATGAAGCATCAAAATTCATGTGGGCCCCATTTGGGTAAGTTAGTACATCAACTTTTTGGGATCGTAACTTTTGTATACGATCTTCGTTTGGGGCGCACGATAGATCGTTGTAAAGGTATCATCAAGGAGATTCATTTTGGGGTCTCAATTAGAGCCTTCACATATAATTGAGAAGCTCGATCCTGAAAAGCCTTCATTTAGGCCCTCAAAATGGCCCTGTAAGTTAAAAACTACTAAAAATAGTAAATTACCAAAATTGTAAGAAATTTTTTTTGAACCAGTTGGAAAAGATGGGTGGCCACTGATATCCACCTGGATAAATCCTTCCTCCTTAGTAATAAATTTTCTCCATTGTGTTTAGTTCCCCCATCATATGATAAAATTTCTACTGAATTTGGCCCCGGGTGAGCCACTTGCCTTGGTGTAGGAGCTGCCCTGCTTTGACGACTTGATAAACCTGGATCCTTTGCTGTCGAGTTCCCTTGATATGTGTGTCCACAATATGATCACTAGATGTTTATTGTATTCATTCGAGGTTTATCTTTGTTAGTGTCAATTGTTCTTCTACTTCTTAGGTTTCCAATAATTGTGGGAAATAAGGCCGAAGGAGATCCACATTGAACATTGGGTGCAAGCCAAGGAAAGGAGGAATGTTGAGCTCAAAATAATTATACCCGATATCCTTGGTGATGGTATACGACCCATAACGGAATGGGTGAAGCTTCTGATGGGGTCCTGTAAGGCGTTCTTTCTACATGTGCAACCAAACTTTTTCACCCACCTCAAACTTATGTGGCACCTGATGTTGATCATGGCACTGCTTGTAGTTGTCATTGGACTTATGTAGGATATATTGAACCTATTGGAGGATGTTCTAGATCTTCTCGATGAAATAAGTGGGTTTTCTAGCTCCAGTTGGAGCAAGAGATGAGTTGGTCGAGGTGAAGGCAAAGGGAAGTGCAAAATCTATGGGACCCTATGGTTGGAATCCCAATCCCACCTGAAAGGGGATGTGGTCGGTTGAGCTATTCATGGTTCATTTGTAGCTATTCTAGACATAGGGAAGGCTCTCATCCCATGTTTGAGGGTGCTTGGAATTATTATGCGCAGGATATGCACAATCATTTGATTTATGACCTCAGTTTGGCTATATGTCTGGGGGTGGAAGGTCATGGATTTGGTGAGATTGGTGTCCACCAATGACCAGAGGCTCAACCAAAACGTGATGAGAAATCGATTGTCCCAATCTGATAAAATGGTTTGTGGGATTCCAAAGTATACCCACACTCATTCAAAGAATATATTGGAAGTGGCTTTTGCTATGATGCTCTTCTTGCAGGCAACCAAAATTTCCATCTTAGAAAAGTGATCAAGAACCACAAAAACATAGTCATTTCCTTGCTTGGTGGATGGGAGGCCCAACATGTAGTCTATTGAGATGGATTCTCATGGTCTTTCGGGAGTAGGAAGAGGGGTGTACATGCCCTATTTCTTAGTGGTCGGTTTGGCAATAGCATAGGCAATGCAGGAACTGATATACTTGTTAACCTATTATCGATGTTTTGGCCAGTAGAAATGTTTATGTAGCATCACCACTGTATTTTCAATGCCGAATTGTCCTTCCAACTGACTATAGTGGGCTTCCCAAATCAGCTTCACTCGCTCACTTGATGGAATGTAGATATGGCCCAGACGTGTTAAGCCCTAATATTGGCTCATTACCCCTTAATTGGGGCATATTAGATTAGTAATGCTATTTTATTTATGTCGGCTTTAGGCCATTAGTTGTAATTTAGATTAGTAATGTTATTTTAATTGTGTCATCTTTAGGCCATTATTTGTAATTATATCTCCTAGTCTCCTATATATACCAAGGAGACATTTTCATTTTGAATCATCTTGTACTTGAACATTTAAGTGGGGTAAAAGGAGGTTGCCCCCTTGAAGAGGCTTATTATCTGAAATTATCTCTTTTTCAAGGCGTTGAGTACTTTTCCTGAGGTTTTTCTATGCTATATTGATTTTTGGTTCTTAACATATGGTATCAGAGCTCAAGGTCTTGGGGTTTCGCTGTTACATCTGAGACACCGTGGAATTTTTGCTATAAATTTTTTTATACAACATTTCAAAAGGAACGTCTTGGAGGATATTTAGAAGACGGATCGAGGTATGTTGGGTTCAAAATTAAGCCCTTCAGGCCTTATACTTTTGGAGATACAGCCTGTACAAGATAGGGTTCTGGAATCATCCTGAAATGAGTCATTGCGGAATTTTTTCTATAAAAATGTTTCTGTAACGTTTAAGACCTTGAAATCAAGAGGCCATTTACATAAATTGGTAATGCATCTGTGGTAAAGAGTTCAGCTTCTGGGTCATATTAAATTTGTATATACACCCTGTGTAAGATAGGGTATCTCACTAGTCCTATTGACTAGTCTCAAGAAGTTGTTCCAGGTAAAACAATCATAACTTTTTCCTAGAGTATGCAAATTGTGTGGGACTAGTTGCATTGGATCGAGAACAGTCTTTAGTATTTTGGGTGTGAGTTTCAGAATTGTATATCAATTATTTTGTGCAGGGCACACTATACAAGTGAGATCTCCTGGAAAGGACAAAAATCGGCAAGTTGTGGGGAAGCTACCATAAATTCCACTTGGCACATCCAATTTTGATTAGACCTATGGAATTGCAGAGAAGAAATATTAGAGAAATACATAAGAGAAATTTTCATACCCAGAAGGGCCAAAAATTGGGAGATACAACAGAAGAAATATTGTCTAGCAGAACCACCTCAAAATCAAGGTTCAAAAGTGATACTTGGCCA
>ML776584.1:2020504-2072454 GCA_009831015.1 Picea engelmannii
ATCTTGTACTTGAACATTTAAGTGGGGTAAAAGGAGGTTTCCCCCTCGAAGAGGCTTATTATCTAAAATTATCTCTTTTTCAAGGCATTGAGTACTTTTCCTGAGGTTTTTCTATGCTATATTGATGTTTGGTTCTTAACAAGACGACACAACAACCCATATTGAAGATGGAAATTATCAACAATTGTTTTTACACCCAACATTTGGTAGGTAGTGGTGAAGTCTGGGTCTGTCTCATAGATTTGGGGCCATCCAGAGGTTTTGTGGCCACAGGATTATAGCATGGTGGTGAGTGGCATGACTGGTGGTCTGTTGAGGCAATCAGGGACACAGTTGGTGCTTCCTATTTTATAATTGATGTTAAGGTGGAATTGTTGCAAGTATGTGGACCACTTTTGATGGCGGTAATTTTGCAATTTGCCTTGTGTCTTCATGAACTGCAGTGGCTTGTGATTAATGTGGATGACTGTCTCCTTCCCAAGAATGTAATGTCTCCACTGGTGACAATCTTGCATAATGGAGTACAGTTCTTTGTTATAAGTAGGGTACTTATGGATAACATATGATAATGTCTCAATATGATAGGCCATGAGGTGGTCGTGCTGAGTGAGAATGTCGCCCACAGCATAGTATGAAGCATATGTCTCGATCTCAAAGGGTTGTTGCAAGTCTGGTAGTGAAATTATTGGGGCTGAGCACAAGCGATTCTTCAAATCATCGAACGCTTGTTGTTGGGAACAACCCCACGCAAATTTGGCCTTACCACCACCCCTGGTTATTAGGTTGAGGGCCCATGCAATAAGGGATAATCCCAACATGAACCTATGGTACAAATTGGGGCTGGGGCTGGCCAGTTAAGGATGACTTGGATCTTGGTTGGATCCACATGTACACCATGCAGATCATTGATGTATCCCAAGTAATGGACCCTGTCCATGCCGAAGGATCATTTTTCCAGGTTGGCATATATCTTGTGTTGTCACATGGTGTGCAGAACCCGCTAAATATGCTGCAAGTGTTCTACCCAAGTCTTGTTGTAAGTTAGAATGTCATCTAGATACACCACTACAAAAGTATTGGTTAATGGTCACAGGATATCATCTATAAGTACCCTACTTACAGAAAAGAACTATACTCCATTATCAAAGTATGTTATATTGGGACTTGGTGGTAGCTAGACTTTAGATCAATATTACAGAAGTATTTTTCCCCCATGTGTTGATCAAGGAGGTCATCGATTCGGGGAATCGGATATCAGTTTTTTACTGTGATTTTACTCAGATCCTGATAATCAATACAGAGTCACCAGGTTCCATCTTTCTTTTGTAACACCACAATTGGGCTCCCGCAAGGTGATGATCTGGGATGGATGTGCCCCTTTTGAAGCAGTTATTGGATTTTTCGCTTGATCTCCTCATTCTCTAAAAGAGAGTGATGATAGACTAGACCATTGGGCAGTACTGCACTAGGGGTTAGATCGATGGGGTGCTTGACCTGACAGTGCAGAGGTACCCCGGTATGTGAGGAGAAGATATCTTAGTATTCTTCCATGATCTTATCTACTTTCTTATGTTGTTTAGATAGGTCGGTCGCAGAGACTCTAGATGTGGCTATGATCTTTTGCTCATTCTGAGAGTGAATCATGAAGAAGAAAAACTTCCCCATCTAAGAGATGACCTTCCTGAATTGCTTAGCAGAGATCAAGGAAATAACATTAGGTGGGATTGCCTTGGGTATCCTATACAATTTCCTGTTCAAAGTAATAATAACACTACGAGGCCTAGACTCATATACACCATGAAGTTTCCATAAATAAGGTTGGACCAAAAGAACATCACAAACTTCGAGAGGATAAACATCACACAATACCTCATTTTTGAATGGTTTGTTGTCATACGACATTCTAAATTGTTGGATTATGCGGAGATCACTTTCTTGGCAGAGCCATCCAATGGTGTAGGGTTGTGGGTGTGGCATTGTCGGCAGGGCCACCCGCTTGATGACCTCTGCTGAGATGAGGTTCTTTTGGCTACTGCTATCAACGATCAAGTGTAGCGAGGTGACTTTTACCCACATCTGTGAATAGAAGAGGCAATCTCCTTCTTTTGGCTCATCTAGTTCACCAAGATGAAGCTTGGTGGTAGCAACGTTGGCACTAGGTTCCACATCAATGATCCATCTTCCCCTTTCTAGTTCTGATTTAGAGTTAGAACCCACATCTGATTAAGAGGATTTCACTTTATCCACCATTGACTTGTTTGAGTGGCGGTCATCATTGTTATGCCAAGGAAACTTATGGAAGTCACACCAATTCTCGGTATCTTTCTTTGTCTTTCTGGTGTCCTTCTTTGTTTGCAGCTTTGACTGGTTGTCCTGATACTATCCATATTTGCTCTGTCCTTTTTTCTTTGGGTTCGGGATACCCTTTCCTATATTTTTCTATGAGGGGTTACCATACCCAAATTGCCGCGTCTTTTGTTTGATCTTCTACTCGATTTTGACGACATATTGATAGGCTACACCCAAGGACGAGATGTCCATAAATTCCATTTCAGTATAAATGTATCTAGGCAGAGAACCACGATACTTGAGCAGCATATGTTGCTCTGAATCTTTGATACCCAGCTTTGTGCGCAAGGTATGGAAGATATTTGTGAACTCTATCACTTCTTGGTCTCTTTCTTGTCGCAGTGTGGTCCATTTGGTATACAAGTCATCATAACTTCTGACAGGGTAGTATTGTTCCTTGAAAACATCCCTGAAGGATTCCCAGGTGGTTTTCATTGTAAATAATGAGGGTTCCTTTGTTTCCTCTTTCTCATATAAATTTTCCCACCAACATTTGACATGGGTAACAACTTTGAGGAGCGCAAAAGTAATATTTTCTCTATTTGAAAAGTTATGGAAAAAAAATACCCTTCTAGTAGATTTATCCACTTGTCTACAACATATGCATCTATCTCACCTTAAAATACATGAATATCAAATATTATTTGTACCTTGAAGTGGGCGGCGCCTCTTCTCGAAGAAGATGTGTCGTCTTTTGGTAGCCACCGAAGGATTTGCACGAAAGAATCCATCATCTCGTTCCTCTGTTGTGTGAGGGATTCCTCAAGAAATATTTTGAAAGGATCTCCTATCCCATCATATTTTTTTTCACCTACCATGAGAGGTCGCTTGGGCATGCGATATCTTTTGTCCTCAAGAGAAACAAGCTCAAGACCCAATTATTTGTACTCCGACCTCATTGGGGACATGCATTAAGACAACAAGGAGCAGACCACTATGATACCACTAATCCATATTTTATGAGCATAACGAAATGACTACAGATTATTAACAATTTCTTAACACAGAATAACAGAGATATAGTAAAATTGGTTTTCTATTCAATAAGGAAATAAGCTTAAACTATAAAATGCAGTGGAAAAAACAAGCTTGCTAGAATGGTGGTGGCTTATCTCTGAGAAGAGATGTGACGGTTGCTCTCATTCTCAAGAATATTATTACAATGAGTCACTGAAGCCTTTTTACAATAAATAGAAATGTAAAAAACCCTAGACATCCAAAAACCTAACCCTAGGATATGAAGCGTCAAAAGTCATGTGGGCTCCGTTTGGGTAAGTTAGTACATTAACTTCCCGGGGTCATAACTTTTGCATACGATCTTCGTTTGGGGTGCACCATAGATTGTTTGAAATATATCATCGTGGAGAGTCATTTTTGGGGCTCAATCAGAGTCTTCAGATATCTTTTAGAAGATCGATCTCGAAAAACCTTCACTTAGGCCCTCAAAATGGCCCCGGAAGTTAAAAACTGCTAAAAATAGTAAATTACCAAAATTGCTAGAAAACTATTTTGAGCCAATTGGAAAAGGTAGGTGGCCACCGATATCCACATGGATCACCATAACGGACTAATTCTAGGTGTTTTCTACATACATTACTCTACCAATCTGCACCCCTCTACCTATTCCAATCCAATCATATCTAAGTCCATTGATTTGGTGTTCTATCCCTCATTCTGTCAATATCTACATAACACATTCTAATGTTCTTCTACATGTACGATAAAACTCATATCTTTAAACTGATGACAACCGATTATGATTTCCTCATTCAAATAATCTTTATTTTGAACCAATTATGTCTTCATTAATGGTATTGGATTTCTAGCACCTGGATTTTTCTTCTTACAAAAATACTAAACACAACTTCTATTGATTTACAGTTGTCTACAATGTTCGAGCTTCTTTAGTTGGATGGACCCTAGCGCTTTAATAAGTATTTCAAATTTGTTGGTATGAATTCAAAATTTCATTTCTATCATAATGGTGTGAAGTTGTGAGAACACAAGGGTTTAGAGTGAATTCTTAAAAAAAAGAGAGCATGGAATCACTCTATTTCCATGGAAAACATTGAGGATATGAGAATTTGAAGTGTTGAGGCTAAAATTCAATTTTTTTTCCAAAAAATAGTCATCCATATATGCTTGGAAACCGATGTAGGTGAAAATCACTTCTTAGATGGTGAAATTGTCTTGATAAGAGCTCAAAATTTCATGAGATGATCAAATAATCCTTAATATTTTGAAAAGGTTATGAATTTCTTGCAGATAATCCATGGCCAAAAGTGTGATACCTTTCCCTGTGTGATCCAATATCCATAAATATCCTTGTTGACCCAATATCCATCAATCTTGATACCTTTCCCTGTGTGACCCAATATCCATCAATCTCCTTGTTGTTTGTGTGAATTAATTCAGAGTAGGTATTCTGGAGAACTTCTTAGAATCCTTATTGTTAAATTTTTTTAAGTTGGTTTCAAGTGATGTCCTAAAAATATAAAAGTGTGATGTGGAGAAAAGGACAACCCAATATCCATCAATCTCCTTGTTGTTTGTGTGAATTAATTCAAAGTTATTTATTTTGAATAGGTATTTTGGAGAACTTGTTAGAAGCCTTACTGTTAAAGTTTTTTAATTTGTTGTCAAATGATGTCCTAAAAATATAAAAGTATGATGTGGAGTAAAGGACATCGAAGAGTACCAAAATTTTTGTAAAAGCCCAAAAATTCAAAGACTAGACACCCAAAATGTCACAGAGGACAAAGAACGCATTCTTAATGAGATCCTAACAAAGGGAAAGTGATGATAGTTTTTAAAAAGTGATTTGTGCCAAGTATGGTTCCCTAGTAGGGATTCTATTCTTAGCCTTAGGTTGAGCCTATCTTGATTATTATATGGCTTGTCCAATCATTGTATGAGAAAATATTCAAAAAATATATTTTTGTATGTTTACTTGTGTTTTTTCAAATAGATTTGAATTACATTGTAAACATGTGCATTTTTGGTAGAAGCTAGCACCCTTATTTTGTTGAGTTTGAATTGTAGAATATGATTGTTAAAGGGTGGAGTTGCAAGAAACACTTTGAGGTCTAAGTTAGTATTGAGATAGTTTGAATTGGCAAATTATTAGAGTTTTTGAATACTCTAATACTTTCTTATGTGGAAAATAAAGTCACAAATCATAGAGAAAATATGCAATCTATTCTAACTTGTTTGCAAGATTCACAAACCAAAGAAGAAAAACTTCAAATTCATACTTAGCTTCTTCAAGATTAACTTCATTGAAAATATATTCAATGTAGTCAACTAGCTTTTTTTAGAAAAATTTAGAACAACCCTTTGTTCAATGATGAAGATGATAAACATAGTCTATGAGAAACTTAGTGAGCCAAGTTATGATACTACAAGTGGAGGCGAAGATTAAGTTGTGCATGAACAAGTTCATTGTTCTCTTTCCAATCCAATCATTAGAACTTGGGAATAAATCACAAACAATAACCACAAAACATGTGTCAAATATGAAAAAGAAGTTTCCTTTCATATTACAGATTATGCCAATCCAATCTAGTTGCAACGTGTTGGATTTTTTCAAGAGTGTTCATATTCAGTTGTTGTAGTTAAGAGTGTTGGACACAATGACCACACTAAGGCGGGGGGTGAATCAATGTAGGGAACTTTTTCCACTTTCTCTTCACAAAACTTCTTAGTTAGCAATCACTATTTACTCATCACTTATTGCTGTCATTTATAACTAGTTAAATGTGAACATATATCATCAAAATATACCAACAACATATATCATCAATAATTCATCACCACAAGGAACACAAAGAACACAAGATGTATGTACAATTTTATTTTTATTACAGACTACAATCATTGGGTTATCAACAACAACTGAATAGAGTTAAAACTCCACAAGAGCACCAAATCTATAAGGAAAGACTTAGCTTACACAACGCAGCACCACCTGAGAAGAGGAATCAATCCTCAACAGATACCAATCTGTTAACAGGAACACAACCTGTGAGTATTGCAACACGCGTGTGCCCTACTAGTACTATATCTCGTGTATGTATGCGACATGTCTCTACTACAACCGACATATTCCTTCTAAACAATTAGGGTTTTCTCTCCATGAATAAATTATATCCTCTGCAACCTTCAATCACATCCACTTATGTCCTTCACTGTCCAATCTGAACCATAACCAATATCAACACATACAAACTCTCCAACAACTTACTCATTCTCCTCAACCATACAATATTAATGCTACTCAAACATAACTAACCAATATATTAGGGAAACCATATGAGGACTGAAACATAAGATTGTTTCTCACTCTATAAATAAACCAACATAACCATATCACAACATCCATACCAAGAATGCCTCAATCATTCACCATACAATAAGAAATACTATACATCAAGACAACTATGTAACCATAGCAGAACTTTTATGGTAGATCTGAGCCCATAGAATGTAGATCTAGAAATTACTTAAGACTTCAAGAACCTAGCATCATCTCACACTCAAGTCTTCATGAATTCCTCCAACTATACGAACTCTATCCTCCTTCATCCTGCGTGTGTATGTGATTCACTGTAGCCTGCATCTGTACGCTCTCTATCCCATTGTTGCTTGCGTACTCCTTCAGAAACTAGGGTTTCTGAACATCGGAAAATTTCTCTGTCATGATATTAGACTTACATAAACTTTGATGCGTCCATGAGATCCTCCAATCAATCTCTCTCTCAGAATAGATCTTCAATATATTCTCAAGAGAGATGTATACATGAGACCCTTGCCTCTGATTTATACTCTCCAATTAGCTTCCTTATAAGCATATTCTAGACCACTTTGTCCACATATCCACTTTGTCCACATAGTCACCTATGTACAAATTTTCCTAATTTTCGACTTGTCCATATATTCAATAGCCACTTAACCGACTTTCCTCATTTTAGGGTTAACCCTCTTATAACCACTTTCCATAAATAAAAGGTTCTTCATTTACTTTATTATTTAAATAATCCTCTTAACTTTATCACTTCACTTTATCTTTTAAATAATTTCTTCTTTGTAAGAACTTTGACTTATTTGACCTTTTGGGGATTCTATCCATCATATGAGGGTCCTCCAACTTTGTAAGGCCATAACTCTCAAACCGTGAGGATTTATGTGACGTTCCACATACCAACATAAATGGCATGACAATACTTATCCATCTAGGATAGTTTCATTGACAAATTCATTGATATTCATCTCATTATTTCACAATTAAGCATGGGTTCTCTAGCCATACTTATAGGATAACTCAATTGTAAAGAATCTTCCCATGAGGCATTTCACCATAAAGGGACCACTTTGGAGTTCATCCATTTGTACTTCCTATCAATCATGACAAGAAAATATGAGTCATATTTGCATCAATACAACTGGAATTAACGCATGGAAATACATCACTATGACATTGTTCCTTTGTCATTGATTACACACATGGTCTTATGATCCAATTATCAATATCACACCATTAATTACAACTCATTGATCCATCTTCATCTATGCATAATATGACAACGCATTCAATTGGAAACAATGAAAATGCATACTTCATAACAATACATTGTTCCTTTGACATCAATTACTCATTTTACATCAATAAAACAATCAGTTCTTTGACACCAATCCTTTGAAATCAATGAAAACATGATCCAACAATCTCCCCCTTTGGCATTGATGGCAATGCAAACATTGATGTCAACACCAATAATTGATGCGAACATGTAGACAAGACATTGCTCTACATCAATAGTCATCTCAATCACATCAATGTTACTATCTCTCCCCCTTTTACATACATGGAAAACGGTCATTCTCCCCTTGGGGCTGCTCCCCCTACCTGAACTCTCCTTGGGGATGCTCCCCCTTGAACCATGCCTCTGTGCTCTTTCTCCAAGTATAGGGCTCTTTTTCCAAGTATTTATCTTTCCATCTGATAAATATCTCTTCCTAGAATCATGGGAAGAAGAATGACTCCTCTTATGGGTATGTATCCCCCCAATCTTCTCTACAATATGAAAAATATGCTACCACTACAATATGCTTATGCTGCAAGTGATACTTCTCAACTCGAACATAGATCAACAACTCTTTCTATGGTGATCCTTGAACTTGTCCATGTATCAAATTCATTCCATACCATACATCATGAGGCAAAAGATATGTCAACAATAAAATAGAGAATCATGAACAAAACATCAACCAAGTACATCTTGTGCCCTATTGTGTGCCCATCATGCACAACACCTATGTACATACACCATGTATATTAATACCATACAATATGTCATAATATATCATCAATGTAGTGTATCAACCATATGCCAATAGTGTGTACCAATCATATGCCTCTACCAACATGCCAACCATATGCCTTAGCCAAATTTCATATCACTCATGATATGCCTCTACCATGAACCAAGTGCCAATCATACTTCTAGTAGGTGACTCTAACAATGTACCAAATGTGTACCAACCATGCATCAACTATAGATCAAGCTATGAGTCATCAATGGTGTACAACATGACCACTTCATCAACTCATCAACTACATGTCCCAATATGTAGCTCAATCATATGCCAAATGCATGCACCAAGATATCCAACACATATGAATCTAACAATACATCATAAGGAACTCAAATATGTACCAACTATGTACTCTAATAGATCTTCTTCAACCTCCATTCACTACAACAAATACTAAACATCCAAAAATACATGTACTAGAAGTGTGCCTCAATAGATCTAGATAGCATCATCATGATATATCTCATAACCAAAGTGCCATAACTTCACTGTCACAACCAACATTGTTCCTCAATAGAAAACCTTATCAATCCACACTCTATGGTTAGTACCATGCATCAAAGATATTCTTTCAACACTTATTCATATGTCATCACCATACATACATCAATTATGTATGCCAACATGTAATCATGAAAACCTGCAAGAAACCATGTCAGATCCTGCAACAAACCGTGTCATACCCTGCAACACAGAGTTATACCTTTATACCATGCTGCAATGCATGTGCATAGCCTTTTTCCCAAGGATCTTTACAATAGATAAGCAACCTGCTGCACAGACAACTCGTGTATGTAGAGGGCCTATTCATAGGTCAAATTGTGTATGTACACGAATATTACCATTGTAACCCTCACATTCTTTTGAAGATGTCAAAATTTAGCTTCCCTTAAGGATCCCACTCTTCTCTGGTTGTTCAGTCTTCTTTACCCACTTCTGAAGGTGTCCCCGCTTCTCAAAACTTGAGCTCTCATCTTTCGTATTTTCAAAAATGTCTTCCTTTATAACTTCATGCCTTCTTCTAGTCATCCTATATGAAGTCCTCATCTTGGAATTTCTTCTTGCGTTCCAAGAATCCTAGGATTTTTTACCAAATCCACTACAACTATAGCATATCATGATGTGACACTGAGCAACAATGTGTCGTACTTGATCACATCTCCAACGTCTTAGGGTGTTATCAAATATTTCATTATATATCCTTTCATAAAATATGTATTCCAAATCGTTGTGACCATATTCATTACATGAGTAACAGTGACCATGAAAAACATTTTCATACATTTGCTTTGGTGTCCATCTTGAAGGTGTCTTTCTTCTTTGAGGTGTAAATATGGGTTATTTATGTCTTCCTTTCTTTGTTCTTTTGAAACTTTCCTTGCCTATTGTAGATGGTTGACTTGCACCATTATTTCCATCCTTTGAGAGTGAGGGACTTATCTCATGCTTCTTTAAGGTTCTTGCTTCAACATGTGTATCTTCTTTCTTGTATCCAAGACCTGATTTATCATTTGGTGATATTTGACTATCCAAGATCTCATTCAATATTGTTGAGCTATTCAAGAATTTGTCTGACTTCTTTACTTTCTTTCTAAGATCAACAACTTCATCTTCCAACTTATGACATGAATCTTCCTTTTCATTTACTTGTTTCTTTAATAGTTCCTCTATCCTTTTGGCTTCTTCATTTTGGGTCTTGAGATGGACATTAAGTTCAAGAATTTATCTAATCTCATCATCTATCTTTTTGCTATATTCTATTTAATTCTTTAGTCTTTTGATCTCTTCCTCTTTTTATTCTAATTAAGTCTTTTTACTTTCTTCTTTTTCCTTGATCATTTACTTTAACTTCAAGATATACCTTTGATTATTTTTAAGAAACTTTTTAGTGTTCTCGGAAAGATAGATATATTCTATGTAAGAATCATCATAGTTGTATTCAAATAGACCCATTTCAAATTTTTTTTTAAGCTATGATAGTTCTTCTTCTACTTCTTCCATGGGATAACTATCATCTAACTCTACACAAACTATTTCTAGCTTTTCTTCTTCACTTGTAGAGAAATATTCAACATCATCACTCTTTGAAATATTGCAATCAAGAGATTTTGGAGATTCTTTACCTTCATTGATCTTGATGGAATCATCTTCAAGGTGTTCCTTTCTTCTTTGGTATGTCTTCTATAGCTTTAGCCATAGATCCTTGGTGGAAATGCATTGTCCTGTGCTCTCTTTGATAGAACTTGAGAGTCCACTAGGAATGGCCTTGAGAGCCAATGCATCATTCTTATTTTCTTCCCTTTGAGATGCAAACTTTGACTTGTTATTCAAAGGAACTTATCCACCAATAGCTTCTTTCCAAACACCCGCTCCTATTTTCTTCAAATGCACTTTCATTTCTATTCTCAATGTAGAATAATTTTCCTCATCAAGGATTGGAACTTTATCATCCATTTGTGTGTCCATGTATCTCCTCCAAGCTTGTTAGGGATTATAGTGAAGGCCTTCTCTGATACCAATTGTTGGACACATTGACCACACTGAGAGGGGGGTGAATTAGTGTAGGGATATTTTTCCACTTTCCGTTCACAAAACGTCTTAGTTATCAATCACCATTTACTCATCACTTATTTCTGTCATTTATAACCAGTTAAATGTGAACATATATCAACAACATATACCAACAACATATATCATCAATAATTCATCAACACAAGGAACACAAAGAACACAAGATGTTTGTACAATTTTATTTTTATTACGGATTACAATACTTGGGTTATCAACAACTACTGAATAGAGTTACAACACCAGAAGAGAACCGACTCTATAATGCAATACTCATCTTACACAACTGAGAAACAACTAAGAAGTGGAATCAATCCTCAACAGATACCAATCTGTGAATAGGTACGTGACCTGTCAGTAGTGAAGCACGCGTATGTATGTGTTGGACAACTTAGAGGGGGGGGGGTGAATCAGTTGTTAACGTGATTAAACAATTATTCCCATTTTAAAATCTTTATAGAACACTTAATGACAATCACAATAATGTAGAAATTAAAGCAATAGAATATTCAACATCAATCACACGCATGAAATATACAGAGACAAATATTTCTAGAGGAAACCCATAAAGGGAAAAACCTCTTATTATTGATATGATAACTAATCTTTATTTTCTATACATTATCATTCTTATGAGAACCAACTCATTGTAAGGCTACCACATTTGTTTTGGAAGCTACAACTTACTGAGAGCACCAACTCTCTAGTTTCTCTAGCACCCACTAGAAGAAAGAACCAACTCCCTAAGTGTTCCAGCACCAACTGGATGGAAGCAACAACTTCCTTTCACATAGGCACCGACCTGTATAACAGAGAAAAATAGTTCTCTCTTACACCACCCTACCACCCTAATTTTTCTGGCTACAACCATATGGAAGCTACAACTCCCTGTGTTCAAGCACCCACTTTAAACTATGAGGACAACAGTCCTCCCTAGAACCTCCCTACCACCCTAGAATATAAATATTTTCTTTCTTGAATTTATCAAAGTGATACATCATTTATCTATGGCTTATCAGTCTCATCATTGTTCTGCTACACTGCTCTGCTCTGCTTGCATAAATTTCTCTCTCCTCACGTCTTCTACGCTTTATGTTCTTATCTCAGATATGAATTTATGTTCCTTACTTCTTCTGTTCTTTATGCTCTATGTATTTTTTCCATTCTATGCACCACGCCTCTTCTTTTCACTTCAACTCTTGCACACAACATGCTTCTACCGGCATGAAACACTCTCAACTGCAACACACAACTCTTCTCTGTTATGCGTGTTTATATTCTCTATGCACCAAATGCATCCTCTGCGCAATCCTCTACCTCACTTTAAAGCGTCAATGTTCTACCATTTTACTGGAGATCTTCCTCATAACGACATAGGTAACTCGCAGTACCCTCTCACTTCTCTATTCTACATCTTTTTGTCACCTCGAGTCCTCTTCCTAATCATCATGGATACTCTTCGAATTCTCCAACCGTTATGCTCAGTCTATTCACCATGAATGGTCATTCATCCTAAGATTCTTCTAGCATTACTGGCAGTAACAGTCTTCGACATTTTTCAATTTGTTGATTTTCTCTATGATTAATATTCATACCTCTGACAATTACGTCGAGACTCTTCAGATCCTCTTGTAATCACATTGAGATTCTTTGAATTCTATGGTAGATGCAATCAATCATTTTCTATAGTTAGCATCAGTCTGTCTCTAGCAGTTGCTGAGACAACCTCCACCCGCTCATTCCTTTGGTGCCTTTTCCCTTCCTGAGAAAAAATTCCCAGTGAGCATTACCTTTTCTGACTAATCCCCTTTTTTTCACATGAACAATGGCTATGACCATAGGCCTATATCTTTCCCTTTGATCGACGACTACGATCAAATCGTGATTTCGCATTTCATGATTTCTTCCTATGAGTTGCCTTAAAACTCCCAACTCGCAAAACTCCAAGGTGGAGCTTAGCAACATGGTAGCTTCTTCACCTATGTGACCATGGCTATGAAAACGAGCCAATCATTTGAGTGCTTCATGACTTCGCAACTCGCGATGTCGGAGGTTAGATCACCTACCTTCTTTTGATTCCCAAACTTCCGACTTCAACCACCTTAGATTAACGATCTGAGATTTCTCGTGACTCAACGGTAATGATCAACTTCGCCATTTAAAGATTTCACTAATTCCTTTCTTACGTGGTCTATAGCTGTCCTTGTTGACATGGATCTCCTCTTGTGGCACATGTTCTTCTCCTGGATCTAATGGACCAGATTAGTCCTCGATACAATGGTCAAGATATCCTCTTCACGAACTCAGACTTCGCGAGTTCCTGCAACTCTGCCTTTGAGTTTTCTAGTTCGTGAGTCAATGAAATGTTGATCTCTCTCCACGTGTCCTCTGGATCAATGACTCATATCTCATCACGACTTCCTTTGGTTACTGGACGTTGATCTAATGGAAATCGGGTATTCAGGATTGGTGATCCAATGACCATGATGGAATTGTGAACTCGGAATTCATGAACTCTCGCTTCTCATATATGGACTCTAATTAGATGACCCAGATCATTCACAGTGGTCGATCCAATGGTCACTGTCGCTCCTCCTCCTAATATTTGGATTTCTCAAATCTCTAAGTGTCAAAGGCCAGGACCTCTGATCATTCTGCGAGCCTTGATGTATGGGATCTCATATGCATGTCTCATAACGCTATCTCTCTTGAGCTTTGGAAATGAAGTTAACCTCGACCCTGGCGCACACTTGCACTTTGCATGAAATTCTGCACTATCTCTTCTACGTTTCTCAGGATTTCTCTTTCGCGTATTCCCAAAAGACTTATGGTGCCTACCTGGCACTTTCTCCTTGTAATCATGCCATCGTTGTTGTTGTTCTTTCCTTAAAACATGCCATCATCGTTGTGGTTCTTTCCATCAATGAAAAGCACACTCTTCCTGTAAACATGCCAACAATGTCCCCCTTTGGCATTGATTTCAATCTTGAACGATTGCACTATGTTTCTAAGACCTCCAACTGTAGCATGAACACACCTTTTCTCCCCCTCTGACATCAATGTAAAAGAAAAACATGCTCCCCATGAGTTGTTGCAGTACTTTTTGGGGTATCAGATATTCAACCAACACATACTCTACCTAACATGATGGACTATTTTAACTTGATAACAGGGTCACACCCAACTTCTGGCATATATACTCAAACTGAGCTTGTGCAAGCGGTTTAGTGAAGACATAAACAATCTTATCTTTGGATGGAATATAATGCAAAGAAACCACATAGTTGGTTACCTGCTCCCTCAAGAAGTGATACTTGATGGGTATATGCTTGGTTTTGGAGTGAAAGACATGATTCTTTGACACACTAATTGCACTGGTATTATCATAATGGATTGGGATCAGTGAAGTATAACTTACTCCAAGTATGCAAGTGTCTGAATCATCCACAATACTTGGGTACATCGGGTGGAAGCTGCAATGTATTCAACCTATGTAGTTGATAAGGAAATATAACCTTTCTTCTTTATCAACCATGATACAAGGGAATCTCCTAAGAAGAATGCACCTCCACTCGTTCTTTTTCTTTCATCCACGCAGTTATCCCAATCAACATCTGAATAGAAAAATAGTTGAAAATTTTGATCCCTAAGATACAATAGGCCATAGTTCATTGTTCCTTCCAAGTATCTAAATATTCATTTGACAACTAACAAATGACTCTGATTAGGTCCATCCTGATAGCTTCCTACCATTCCAACAACATGCATTATGTCTGGACAATATGTTGTGATATATAATAGGTTTCATATCATAGACCTATATGAACTCTGATCAACATCAGGTGAAATATTATCCTTTCTTAACTTACATCCAGTGACCATAGGTGTGCTCATAGGTTTGGAATCTTCCATTTGAAACCTTTTCAACATTTCTCTTAGACATTTTTCTTAAGAAAGAAAAATTCCTTCAACCCTCTTAGTAATTTGTAGGCCAAGAAAAAATGATAGTTCATGTTGACCATTTTGGGACTTCGACAGGCTGGTTGACGGCAGAGCACAAGTCGAAGTGGAGATCATGGGATCTTGACCCCTTTTTAGGGCAGTTTTGGAATTAGGGTTTATGTAATAGGTATGGGATGTCGTCCTATGGGTTCACCCATGCTTTGGACCTTTTGTAATGTATAAATAGATATCTAGGAAATGTAGGAAGAGGCCAATGTGCTAATTCGGTGATATACCTACGAGCTAAGTGAGAATAGTTGTGAATGCTTTGTGCATGTTATGTCAAACACTTACAGAGATAAGTGAAAGTGACTATAAGAAGGCTTTGTGCAGATTGTAAGAGAGCTTTGTGCTATAACCTAGCTCAGGGAAGAAGGATCTGGTGAGGTACACACAAATCTCCTATCCTATGAAGAGTATAATTTTATGGCTCTGTGCAAGTAGATGATTGATAGAAGATAATAAATAAGAATAAGAGTTGGTGGACGTAGCCCCACGCTAGAGGTGAACCACGTATATCTTGTGTTATGGTTTCTTTGTACATTATGGTTGTTATATTGTTCATATGATTTAAGCTTAGTGCAATAATGTATGTTTAGATTAATCTGATACAATAACTTAGTTATTAGTGATGTGAATGAATGCTAGATCTGATCTATATGATAGGTTCTTAGAGGTGTTAGATCTGGTTGAATATTGTGTTGTTCTGTAATTAGGGCTTCTTTCTGTAATGTGAATATAGGATGAATATTAATGAATGATAACTGCTAAGTTATTTGTTAGAGTGGTGTAATCAAAGATCTGTTTCACAACTAGGTTGCATACACTTGAGTCCTACAAGCACCCCTGCCTCTACCTTGGGTGAGATTTCATTTTCTTCATAGGTGTTGCGAAAAGGGTCGATAGTTAGGGTTTTTTTGGTGCATTGTTGAAGCGTTGAACCCTGGGTCTGCCCCCATGTGCCAACAATTCCCCCATCATAGAGATTTCAAATTCAGACTGCATGGCATAAGAAAACCATTATACCAATGAAGCATTATTACTACCGAAGATGATGTCATCTACATAGACCAACACAACGAGAAGATAATTACCCTCTATTTTGATATATAGATTATTGTCAGTTGTTCCTCTCTTGAATCCTTTGTCTTGTAGATACGTATCCAGTCTGTGATACCAGGTGGGAGGATCTTGTTTCAACTGATATAAGGCTTTCTGTAGATTGCAGACAAAGTCAGGGTTATCTGACAGCTGGAAACCTTCTAGTTGTTCCATATAGACTTCTTCATTTATATCTCCATTTAGAAAAGATAACTTGAAATCCATTTGATATACATCAAACTTCTTATGACAAGCATAGGCAAGAAACATTCTAATAGATTCTAATCTTGCTATAGGCACAAATGTTTCATCAAATTCCAATCCTTCTATTTGAGCATATCCTTTGCAGACTAATATAGCCTTATTGATTACAATATTTCCTTGCTCATCCATCTTATTTTTGTAGACCCATTTGGATCCTATTACATTTTTATTTTCTAGCCTAGGAATGAGTTCCCAAGTTTCATTCTTTTCAATTTGGTCCAGTTCCTCATTCATTGATTTTATTCAGTTTACATCTTCATTGGATTCATTGAATTTCTTTGGTTCCACCATGGATATGAAGGCTATATGTGATCACTTAGTGTTTTTTATTATCCTTCTCCTGGTTTGTACACCTTTGTCTTTCTCACCAATTATCTAACTTGCAGGATGATTCTTTTGAGTAATTATAGAGGAAGAATTTGATGTTGTCTGTTGATTTGATTCTATCTGAGTATTTTCATCTTCATCTGACTCAAAGTCTTCTTGTTCTGATTCTTGGACCTGTTCAGCTTCAACTTCACCTATATCCTATGTTGTTGATTTAGTATTGTTCACCTCTCTTATTGGGATTCCTTCATCAACTTTTATGTCAATACAATCAACCAATTTATCCATCCTCTTATTATAGAATTTGTATCCTTTACTATTTTTATCATACGCTAAGAAGATGCCTTCATCAGCCCTGTCATCACACTGTCCAAGATTCTCATTATTATTCTTTATGTAGCACTTACTCCCAAAGACTTTGAATTGTTTGATTGTAGTAGGTCTTCCATGCCACAGTTCATAAGGTGTCTTGTCATTGTGTGGTCTAAGGTGAGATTTATTAAGAATATGGATTTTTCTGTGTATTGATTCTACCCAGTAGGTTTTACCAATGTTATTCTCATTCATCATTGACCTGGCCATTTTCTGAACTGTTCTGTTTTTCCTCTCAACTACTCTATTTCGTTGTGGGGTTCCTGGGATTGTGTATTCTCTTTTGATCCCATTTTTATCACAAAACTCCTTGAAATCACTTGACATAAATTCTCATCCTTTGTATGATCTTACAACCTTTAATCTATTTCATGTTTGATTCTCAGTTAAAGCCTTAAATATTTTAAATTTCTCAAATGCTTCAACTTTTTCTTTGAGAAAATAAACCCAAGTAAGTCTGGAGTAATCATCAATGATCAACATAAAGTATTTTTCCTTCCCTCTGCCTTCCTATCTTGATGCTCCACATAAATATATATGAACTAATTAGAGTAGTTTCTCTATTGAAGTAGAGCTCTTGGATTTAAATTGTGTCATGGTTAGCTTTCCTACTTGGCAAGTTTTACACATAAAGTCTTGTGGCTTTGATATTCTTGGAAGATCTTTTACTGCCTCAAGATTTTTGAGTTTGATTAAGTGGTCAAAGTTTAGATGTCCAACTCTCCTATGCCATAACCATCTTTCATCATGTTTTCTTAGATGACACTCTTCTCTATCTTCTTTCAACACATATAGATTATTATCTGTCTTTATGCCTTTAGCCACCACTTGTCCTAAGTTTACAAAATTTATCTTACAATCTTTGAAAGATAACACCACTTCACATCCTCTGTCACACAATTGACTTAAACTGGGAAAATTATGTTTCAACCCATTTACAAGAAGAACATCCTAGGATTTTCCTTTACCATTACTCAAACTCACCATCCCTTTACCCTTGATTTTACCTGGAGCATCATTTCCAAAGGTTACGTTTCCTGATTTGCTTTCACTTAAAGACAAAAACTTACTTTTGTCTCCCGTCATATGTTTGGAGCATCCACTGTCAATATACCAGGGGTTATTTTGTCTTTGAGATGATAACACTAATCCACACTTGTCATTTTCTTTCTTCTTCCAAACCTTGGCATCTTCAACAAAGGGATTCAAGTTTGGTTCATAGTTCCTTAAGCGACAGTCTGTATATTTATGTCCATAATTATGGCTGGTGTAACATTCCGGTTCATTGAATAAAGGATCATAATGATTTTTACGCTTAAATTGTGTCCCTTTCACAACCATCACACGATTTGTAGTCTGTGGTTGTTTGTTATTTGGATATATCATTCTTTGTTGCAACAAATATATGTTCCTTGAGTGTCTTGATTGCTTGTATCTAAATCTTAAAGAACAATTTACATCTCTGTGACCAAAGTTAGAACATAAAAAACAATATGCATAGAAATATCCTTTGTACCTGGAAAATGGTTGTCTTCTTTGAGCAGGTCAATTTCTTCCATGTTGATGATTTATTTGAGTAGAGGGTGTATTATCTCTTCATTCTATAGATTCAGTTCTGATATTTTTTCTTTCAGTTTTCCTTGGTGGATGATTATCTTCCTTTGCTTCTCCATATTTTTTGTTGTCAATGAATGTAGATTTGAAAAACTTGATGGGTTCTTTGTTGCTTGGATGACCACTATTTGATCCTTCTTCATAACCCAAACCAGTTTTCAAATTTGGATTCCTTCGTTGATTAAGAATGGTGGCTAATCCTTCTGAGGCTTTAATGCTTGGAAGATTTTGGATATACAATGATTTAAACTTCTCTATTTCTTTTCTGATTTTTACAACTTCTTCTTCTAGGGCTTCACATCTTGCCTTCTTTTCTGATAAATACTATTTCAGAATGTGCTCTATTTTATTTGCCTCTTCTAATTCCACTTTTATCAAGGCAAAGTATTCATCAGGTTTTTTATTTTCTTTCTCGAACTGTATCAACAATTATTTTTGCTTCTTATTCTTAAGTATGAGTCTAGCAATGTATTCTAGAGCATTGATCAGTTCTCCTTCCAAGTCAACCACAACTTCTTCATCATCAACATCAATTCATGTGCCTTGATCATCATAATCCTCTTTGGCCATTATCATAAAATCATTAATCTTATCTTCACAAGAAGAGTCACTATCTGTATCTCCTAAAGAGTCATCATTGTTTACACATAAGCTTTTCTTTTTACCAAATATCTTAAATTTGTACTTCTCTTCACCTTAAAAATTCTGATCATGCTTCTTGTATGGACACATAGATGAAAAGTGGCCTATATTTCCACAGTTAAAACATTTGAAGGGAAACTTGCCTTGATACTTTCCTGATCATTTCTTTAGTCTTCTCACAAATTTTTCTTCGATTTCATCAGGCTCAGATTCCACATTCTTATCTGCTTTAAAAGAAGCTTCTCTAGTGTTGGATTTATCTTTACCTATCCTCATTTCATATCCAATCAACATTCCTAGAAGTTGATCAAAAGCCAAATCTTTCAGATCATTAAGTTTTTCTATAGAAAATACATTTGGGTTGAACCTATCTAGAAGAGATCTCAAAATTTTATGAACTAAAGAGGCTTCCTCAACTTTTTCACCAAGAGCTTTCATTGCATTTACTAGTTCTTCAACTCTAAGAAAGAAGTTCCCAATAATTTCATCTTCTTTCATTTGTAGTTGTTCAAATTGTACTTTGTAGGTTTAAATCTTGCCATCCTTTACCTTCTCATTACCTTCATAACTACTAATGAGTTTGTCCCACATGTCTTTGGCAGTTTCTAAGTGCATAACTTTTACAAATTTTGCTTCTACAAGCCCACTCAGAATAACATTCATAGCCTTAGCATTGAAGCTTAATTCTAGCTTGTCATCCTTATTAGCTAGTACAACTAGCTTTAAATAACCAATCTCTACCACATCCCAAACATCTGCACCTAAAGCCATTATGTAGGTTCTCATCCTAACTTTCTAGAACACAAAGTTTGTTCCATTGAATAGAGGGGCCTTATTGGTTGAAGTTCCTTAATGGCTTAACATGTTTAAGCTTATTGATCTATCTTTAAATAAAAGGAATGAAATCTGATACCAATTATTAGACAACTGAGAGGGGGGCGTGAATCAGTTATTACTGTGATTAAAAAATTATGCCCATTTTAAACTCTTTACAGAACACTCAATGATGATCAAAATAATGTAGAAATGTAAGCAATAGAATGTTCAACATCAATCACACACATGAAAAATACAGAGATAGATATTTCTGGAGGAAACCCATAAAGGGAAAAACCTCTTCTTCTTGATATGATAAGTAATCTTTATTTTTTGTACATTATCATTCTTATAAGCACCAACTCATTGTGAGGATACCACCTTTGTTTTTCAAGCCGCAACTTGATGAGACCACCAACTCTCTGGTTTCTTTAGCACCCACTAGGAGGAAGCACCAACTCCCTGGTTTCTCTAGCACCCACTAGAAGGAAGCACCAACTACCTAAGTGTTCCATCACCAATTGGATGGAAGCAACAACTTCCAGTCACACAGGCACTGACATGTATAACAGAGAACAATAGTTCTCCCTTGCACCAACCTACCACCCTAGTTTTTCTAGCTACAACCGTATGAAAGCTCAAACTCCATGTATTCAAGAACCCACTTGAAACTCTCAGGACAAAATTCCTCCCTAGCACCTCCATACTACCCTGAAATATAAATATTTTCTTTCTTGAATTTATCACAGTGATACAACATTTATCTATGTCTTACCAGTCTCATCATTGTTTTTCTACACTACTATGCTTTGCCTACATCAATGTCTCTCTCCTCACATCTGCTGCACTTTCTATTCTTCTCTCAGATATAAATTTTTGTTCCTTTCTTCTTCTTCACTTTATTATTTGTGTCTTCTTTCCATTCTATGAACCATGTCTCTTCTCTATGATTTATATCATGCACACAACATGCTTCTACCTGCATGAAACACTCTCAAATGCACACACAACTGTTCGTTGTTCTATTTTTTTATATTCTTTGTGCACCAAATGCATCCTCTGTGTAATCCTCTACCTCACTTTACAACATCACTGTTCTACCCTTTTACTGCATCTCTTCCTCATAACTACATAGCTCACTTGTATTACCCTCTCACTTCTTTGTTCTTCATATTTTTGTCACATTGAGTCCTCTGCCTGATCATCATGGAAACTCTTCGAATTATCTAGACATTATGATCAGTCTGTTCACCATGAATGGTCATTCATCCTGAGATTGTTCTGGCATTACTGGAAGTAACAACCTTTGACATTTTACAATATTTTTATTGTCTCTATGATTAATCTTAATACCTCTAGAAGTTACCTCGAGACTCTTCATCTCCTCTAGCGATCACATTGAGAATGTTCAATCAGTCATTTTTTGTAGTTACCATCAGTCTGTCTCTAGCAGTTCCTGAGACAACCTCTGTGAGCTCGTGCCTTTGGTGCCTTTTCAATTCCTGAGAAAAAATTCACAGCGAGCGTTAGATTTTTTGACCAAGCTCATTTATTTCACATGACTAGTGGTTGTGACCATATGCCTAACTTCAGAAACTATGCTTTCCAGATCCATGGTCCATATATTTCCCTTCAATCGACGACTACGATCAAATCACGATTTCCTTTTGTGAGTTGCCTCAAAACTTCCAACTCGTTAAACTTTGAGGTGGAGCTTAGCAACATGATATCTCGTTCGGCGATGTGACCATGGCTATGACCACGGGCCAAAAATTTGAGTGCTTAACGACTTGTGATGTTGGAGGTTAGAGTAGAAACCCTTCTTTCAATTCTCGAACTCCTAACTTCATCCATCTTAGATCAATGGTCTGATATTTACCATGACTCAACAGTCATGATCACCTTCTTCATGTTGAGATTTCACAAGTTCCTGTCTGACGTTGTCCTTGCTGAGGTGGTTTTGCTGACATGGTCTCTAGCTATCCTCACTGACGTGGATCTCCTCTCATGGCACATGTTCTTCTCCTGGATTGGATGACCCATATTAGTCCTCGATCCAATGGTCAAGATCTCCTCTTCACAAATTTAGACTTCGCGAGTTCTTACAACTCCGCCTTTGACTTTTCCATCTCCCCAGTCAACAAAATGATGATCTCTCGCCATGTGTCCTCTGGATCAATGGATCAGATTGCATCGCGACTTCCTTTGGGTATTGGATGCTAATCTAATAGACATCAAGTATTCATGATTGGTGATCCAATGATCGTGATGAAATCATGAAATCAGACTTCGTGAATTCTTGCTTCTCATATCTGGACTCTGATCCAATGGCCTAGATCATTCACAATTGACAATCCAACAGTCATTGTCACTCCTCCTTATGTTATTTGGATTTCTGAAATCTCTAAGTGTGAAAGGACATGAACTTTGATCATTTTGTGAGCCTTTATGTATGGGATCTTATTTGCGCGTCTCAGAACGCTATCTTTCATCAACTTTGGAAATGAATTTAACCTCACCTCGTCACACACTTGTGCTCTTCTTGCAACTCTGCACTATCTCTTATGAGTTTCTTGGGCTTTCTCTTCTGTGTCTTGCCAAAACACTTATGGTTCCCACCTGACACTTTCTCCCTGTAATCATCCCATCGTTGTTGTTTTTATTGCCTGAAAACATGCCATCATCGTTGCGGTTCTTTCCATCAATGACAAGAACACTCTTCCTATAACCATGCCAACAATACGTGCCCTACCAGTAGTACAGCTCGTGTATGTACTAAACCCTGTGTATTCCTTCTGAACAATTAGGGTTTTCTCTCCATGAAGAACTTTGATCCTCTGCAACCTTCTGTCACATCCTCTTCTGTCCTTCACTATCCAATCTGAACTATAACCAATATCAACACATCCAAACTCTCCAACAACTTACTGATGCTCCTCAACCATACAATATGAATGCTACTCAAACATAAGTAACCAATATGCTATGGAAACCATATTAGTATTGAAACATAAGAGTGTTTCTCACTTTATCAATCAACCAACATAACCATATAACAATAACCATACCAAGAATTCCTAAAGCATTCACCATACAATAAGCAAGACTATCCATCAAGACAACTATGTAACCATAAAAAAAAATTAATGGAAGATCTGAGCCCATAGAATGTAGATGTTGAACTTACTTTAGACTTCAAGAATCTAGCATAAGCTCACACTTAAGTCTTCATGACTTCCTCCAACTATATATGATATGTCCTCCTTCATCCTACATGTGTATGCGCTCTGGCTCACTACAGCCCATGTATGTACGCTCTCAGGCCCACTCCTGCTCGTGTACTACTTCATAAATTAGGGTTTATGAACTTCTAAAACTTTCGTCATCATGATCTCAAACTTACAAAAAACATTATGTGTCCATGAGATTCTCCAATCAATCTCTCTCTTAGAATATATCTTCAATATACATTGAAGAGATATTTCTACAAGAGACCATTGCCTCTTATTTATACTGTCTAGGTATCTTCCTTAGAAGCATCTTCTAGACTACTTTGACCACATAGACACTTTGTCCACATAGTCACCTATGTCAAACTTTTCCCAATTTTCCACTTGTCCATATATCCAATATCCACTTGACCACTTAACCCACTTTCCTCATTTTAGGGTTAACCCTCTTATAACCACTTTCCATAAATAGAACGCTATCCATTTAATTTATGATTTAAATAATCCTCTTGACTTTATCAGTTCACTTTATTATTTAAATAATTTCTTCTTTGTAAGAACTTTGACTTCTTTGACCTTTTGGGGATTCTAGCCATCATATGAGGGTCCTCCAAATTTTTAAGGCCATAACTCTCCAACCGTGATGAGTTATGTGATGTTCCACATACCACCAGAAATGGCATGACAAGCACTATCAATCTAGGATAGTTTCACTGATAAATTCATTGATATTCATCTCATTATTTCACAATTAATAATGGGTTCTATAACCATACTTCTAGGATCACTCAACCACAAATCATCTTCCCATGAAAGATTTCACCATAAGGGGACCACTTTCGAGTTCATCCATTTGTACTCCCTATCAATCATGACAATACAATAATGATTGATCTTTACATCAATCCAATTAGAATTAACCCATGACAATACATCACTATAACATTGTCCCTTTGTCATTGATTCCACACATGGTCACATGATTTAACGATCAATATCACACCATTAATGACAAATCATTGATCGTTATTCATCTATGCATCATATGACAATACATTCAAATGACAAAAATGACGATGCATACTTCACGACAAGATATTGTTCCTTTGACATCAATCAAACAATCAATTATTTGACATCAATCCTTTGACATAAATCATTTGACATCAATGATGACATGATACAACAAAGAGAATATTCCTAAGTACCAACATTGTCATTGAGTTGGCCACATGGAATATCAATTTTTTTTTCTTCATCCCTATGAGAAGTTTGGAAATCATAATCATATTTTAGACATACATTCTAAACACAAGAAAATTGCAAGACTAAATAACCACTATTAGTGGATCACTTCATGGAAATGGTAATCAATAGCCAAAAACATATATCACTCATACCAAATAATTTATTCTATAGTATTGATGCATATTGCACTACAAATATTTGTATATTCTCACCTTGTCTTTGAATGGGGGAATAGTATCAATGATTGACATTAATGCTTCAAGTATAAAAGTCTTATGAACAAATAAAGACAAAGAGAGCCATATTTATTCCATCAACATTATTTGGTTTGTGGTTTTCATTAAACCTTCATTTAGTAGAAGACATCAACTTCTAATAGAAAGCAATGTGTCACCATCTTAAACCTCCATTTCATAGAACACTTACAAATTCTTCTACACAACAGTTTATGGTCGTGTTTAAAAATCCATGGGAGAGCACTTCAATTAGCATATGACATCATCTTATAGATAAATTAGGAAATTTTCTACGAAACATTGAGCATTAAAGGCAATTTCCATGGTTTGTTGTCTTCAGGAAACCACTTCCAACATTTAGTAGAAGAAACATACTTCTACTAATCATTTGGTTTTTGGTCATCCAAAAAATTCTATATTGAGAGAGCACATTCAACAATTGGAGGCTATCCACTCTGTGATTTCATCTATTTTCTTGGACTCTCATAAACCCCTTCGAATTAAGGATAGGAATGTTGGAAACCTAATCCGTTTAGGGATTTTGTATTTTATTGTATTATTCAATTATTCACTTGATCTAGAATATGAATGGTCAAGTGAATATGAGTTTTTATGATTCCAAGAGACCTCTTCAAGAAAAAATATAAAGGTCATGATCATGTATTTATATGTGTATCATATTAATGAAAATAAAATCACGTTTCTCTCCATTCTAGAGCATTCTAACAAAAACAAATAATAGAATAAATGAACATAAATCAAAGGATGAAAGAGAAGATAAATAGTGCATATGCACACATGTTGAATTATGGAAGATGAAACTAATGAGCCATGATTAATGGTGGAAAAATATAAAATTTCCCTCAAAGGAGGTGCATTCCTAGTGAGGAATCTTTCTTAGTTTGTGCACGCTCGCATTCCACATCACTTCCTTCCAGTTTATCTTAAGGTATCTTCAATTTTTTATTGCGCTTGTAGAATTTTCCTTTGAATACAAATTGGGAAAACCATTTAGATCGGGTTAATTGTTATCCTTTACATTCCACTCGATAAAGAAATCTTATTGTTGATGAGTGTAATGGATGCACATATCCAACAAAGTATCTACAATGTTATATAGCAGGTGATGTATCTACACTTCATGTTTGAGAAGAGAATATTCATACATCTTGTGGTTATTCATGTTTATCAGATTGTCCAGAAGGAAACTATAAATTATATTCATTATCATTGATATATTTGACATGTTGTATGGCCAATAGTGGATAGGTTTGTATTTGTGATGTTTCCCTCTGAAAAATTACTTTTTGAGCTACAACTAGACCTTAACCCCAACATAAAGTTATTATGGTACTTTATGGCTCTTGGCGTAGGTCTCTCTCATTGATGAGGGATGAAGAACTAGGGTTCATCAATATTTGACCAACAAAAACCCAAGGCATCGACATATTCAATATGCACTCAAGGACTGAAGAAAGTGTCACACAATACACCATGAGATTCATAGGGACTAGTTGGTATTGGTCTGATATGAAAGGACAATGCATACAAGGAAAACTCTAGGGATTTTATTCATTCATTCATTCATATTGAATTGTAGATTAATAATAATTAACCATTAAAACATATATACATTCAATTTAGAGTACACATAGCAGCTTATAGAGAGAAATAATACATTGTAGTATATTCATTAGTTTCCAAAATTCATACATAGATAAAATCATATGTGTATTAAATAACCAAGGATGAGGCTAGGATCCTATGACATGATGTCACCACTTCCCGAAACACGTTCAAATATGGTGGGGTTGCATTAATTTTCTGTGTTTCCAATGTAAACATCATGGATAGGAATTCTAATGGTATTGAGTTGTCTTATTGATGATGACCCTTTTAGAGTGTGGCATCCTAACTATTTTTTTACCCTGAAATTTTGTGATATCTTCAAATAATATTGCTTGACCCTTCAGTTCCTCCAAGTGTCGTGTATCATATACCTGTCCACTTTGAGCCTATTGTCGTATCTCGTACTTTGTACGCTACTCATAACTTCTCCCACTACATGAAATATGAAAAAATTGTGGACATGTCATCTTGTCCTATCCTCTGATGTGACTGAAAAATGTCTTGTTCTGCTAATAAATGTGAAATTATTCCCATTATGTACCTACCTATCTACCTCCTACGTTACACTAGCTCTAGCATTATTTTTATACATTGGAGTGCAATCAAACACTACGGGCCATATTACACCTTCAAGCATATTCCATTGTTGATCCCCTTGAGCGAATAACCTTGCGTAGTATCCAAATTTACCACTCCTAATTCATTGATGTATACAAAGTGAAATTGGTTTATGTCGTGTGTGCATAATTTTTCTGGGTGTTTGTGGAATTTATTGTCATATAGCAACACCATGGAGCCTAGTTATAAAATATTGTGCCAAATGTTATGATCGTGCCATGATTTTTGTCACTACTTCTGGACCAATTAGCGATAATGAACCATGATACAATTGTCTTCTAGTTCTATCAGGTCATCCAACCACTATTGATGTGCATATTCACCGAACATATGTGTGGTGATGGAAATTTACAAACATGCAACAATTAATTATAATGGAAAGATGGCCTCCTTTCCATAGACCAACTAAAATGAATTATGATCAGTCAAACTCTTATAGGTTACTGCATATTCCTATACTACTGTGGGAATATGCTAATCCCAGACATATCACTGCCCATTATAAGACTTAGTTAGGTCATTCTCTAAAATCTTATTAAATGATTCAATTGCACCATTAGCTTGCAGGTGATATAGGGTGCTCTTTTGGTGATGAATCATGAACTCTTGAGTGAGAACATGTATGGTGGTTTTCAACAAATGTTCACCTTGATCACTCATTAACACTTTTTTGTAGCCAAACCTTGTGATGACGTTGTCAAATATGAAGCATGCAACCCTATCTACAACTCAATATTTGACCAAAACAACTTATTAATAGTGCATCAAGTACTTTTTCACTGCAATAAAGTAGTACACTCTAGTCCACTGCATCAGGGGGATGATTGGCCCCATGAATTAAATAACTTAGTTTTCAAATGGTTGCAATGCTATGACCTGGAAGATGGGTAGTTCAATAAGTCGACAATACTTCCAATTTCATTGGAAGAAGTCACATTGTTTGCAATATTCATTGGAATGTAAAAGAATTGATGGCCACCATAATCATACACATGAGACTTTATGAATTGTTTCATTATCGATGTTGTGTCCCCTTACAACACCTTCACAAGCCTCATACAAAATCATGTCCCATTCATGGTCTAAGATCACGCCTATGCATAATTCTATCAACATGAAGATTATGCAAGTTCCTAAAAAACAAATAATAGTTGACACTATGGTTCATGATTTGGCAACATTATGGCTATGTATAATGGAATGGAACTTATCCTATTGTGAGGTATTCCTCAATTTTAGTAAGTTGATCAAGGAAAACCTTAACACTGAAGATATTTGCATCAAGAAGTTCATTATCTAAGTTATGACATGCTTTTGTGGGATCAATTGTTGAAAGGTGGTTGAGTCAAACATTATGTTTTATTGGCTTCACAACTACTTCAAACTAAAACTCTTGGAAGAGAAAAATCCATTGACATATTCTCCACCCAACATTTTCTTGTTGACCAAATGCTTGAGTGTTGAATGGTCAATAAATAACTGGAATGAGATTCTTAGAAAATAGTTTTAAAACTTATACAACACATATACCATGGTATGTCACACCCTTGTGCTCCATTTTGGTATAATACTTCTTTGAATCATACAACTTGCAGTTGGAAAAATAAACTCAATGATCATCAATGATTCCCTCGTTGGACTACATGAGAACTATGCCTAGTGCAATAGATCAGGTGTCTACATCAATATGGTAAATATGTGTCCAATATGGAAATACTAATATCGACATAGTTACCAAATTTTCCTTCAATGTATCCAATGCTTCATGGAATTCCTTACTCCCAAGGTACTTTATATGCTCATGTAGAAACTTCTCAAGAAGTGAAATGACCTTCACATAGATTTAATTAAAATTTTTGAACTATTTTGTGTTGCCCAAAGTGTGGTGAAGTATGAGATCTTGTCACTGAGAGGGGGGGGGTGGTGAATTAGTGACACAATTATTATATCAATTTTTCTTTTGTTAATGCAAACAAAATTTTTACAAATTTTTTTATCGTGGAACCCAAATGGAAAAAACCACAACCTCTTTTCTATTAACTAAAATTTTTTGTTTTACATGTTACATAGATGGAATATTTTCTTCCTTTTCTATTAGCACCAGCTGATCATGATGCACCCACACCCTTGTTCACCAACACCAACTGGTAGGAGGCTATGACCCCCTGTTTAGTCAACTACGATTGACAAGGAAGCACCAACTCCCTCTGCAGGCACCAACCTTCCCTTGCACCACCCAACCACCCTTATTTTTTGAATCTGGAAAACTTGTGTGTCATACACTAGATTGCATAACTATTCTATCTCCCTCTATTATTTATCTTCAATAAGACATTGACTCGCACCTTTATAACTAGAAGTTCTTCATCTTCAACTTTGCTTTTGTTTTGATCTTTTTCAGTGGATTGTAGAGACATTATCTTCTCAACACACTTCCTTGGTTATATATTCTTCAAAACGACATGAGAGCGATACATTCTATCCCTTTGTTTGGATCATCGCACCTCTTCGTTTAACTTAACCATAATAATTGTTTTTATCATTTTTACCATGAAGGATTTTCATAAATTGGTCACAGTTATGGATGAATTTCACCCTTTTAACTCGATCCTTAATCTCTGCAAATATTTGTAGAAACCGAGTTTTGTAGAGGTGCTTCCTTCAAACCATTTTTCATATGACTGATAACCCAAATATACAGGCTTATCAACTTTAGCGACGTATTACCTTTTGCCTCTATATCTCTTATTCCATATGACCAATGGTTGTGACCAAAGGCTTGGCCAAATGAGTTCTTGAGCGCTTTATTAGAATCAATGGTCATGATTTAATCTCCCGATGAGATGGACGAATGTCGGGACTTCGAGACTTCTCCCTTCAGAACATTGATACTTGGAACATGTAAAATATCCCAGGACTTCGGCTATTCTAATTAGACTATCCTTCCACTGTAATATGATCAATGGTTGAGAATACACCTGAAGTGATATTTAGATCAAACGACTCATGTCCACTTCGGGACTTCAGCATTCGGGACTTCAGGACTTAGGGAATATTTTGCTGGCAAAACTTCCAGAGTTTTGTAACTTTCTTATGTCACTTGATGATGTGGCATGAACCGAGTGTCTTCCATGTGTCACTCTGATTCTTTATTTACACGTACCTGAAATGACGATTTCAACTTGACACTTGTCATTATCTGACTGTGCCATGTGTCCTTGCTTACATGGTCTATCAACATGGTCTGTCACATGTCTTTCTTGATGTAGATCTCCAACACGTCCTTGTTGACATGGTCTGCCACATATCCTCTTGAATCATATGATTGAGTCTTACTTCGGGTCTTTACCCAGAATCCACATATTTACACCATGTCTCTTCTGGATCAAACAACCCAGATCCACTTTGAACGATCTAACACTTGATATTTACTCTAGATGATCTGATGACTGCTATTTATTTTGGATGATTCAATGGTGGAGAATTTATTTCAGCTCTCCAACTCTCCGGGATTTGGCAATTTCAAATCTCAAACTGAAACTCTCAATGTGATTTCTCTAGAGCTCACAATATGTCACCATGTATCCCTATGGATCTGATGGTTGAGATTTACTTTGGCTCTCTAACTCTCCATACTTTGGGTATTTCAAATCTCAAACTAAAGCTCTTGAAGTGAGATTTTTCTAGAGCATAACCTCCTCACATCTTTAGACCCAAAATGAATGAAGTTCATTTGATCAATATCCTAGATCAACAACTCGATCTTTCTGCGATGCACATTTTACTTGTATTAAATCCAACGACTCTCCATATTTTCTTATCCTATCCTTCCACTTAATTTTAATCCGAGGGCTGATGGGAGTTCGGATAATCAAGTTCTCAAACTGTTTTCCCCACTTATCCTATTCTTCACTTAAAGTGATCCAACGGTCATGAAGACACTCGAAGTAGATCAATGATCAAGGACGATTTCAAATTAATGGTCTTGAATTGATCTAATCGTTGACTAATCCCCTGGGATTCTTCTGAGATTCATCGCACCATCTCTTCTGATATTTGATCTTCATTTGATAACCCTGCTGAGATATTATCTCTGCATGTCGTCCAACTATTTGAAATCGGTTATTATATGCTAATTGTTATATTGTTTGATATTAATGAAAATTCATCATACCAACTTATAATCATATCAAATACATTGAATTTTGACATCAATGACAATACATCAATGAAAATACATCAATGACACTATGTCCAACAATCTCCCCCTTTTTCATTGATGGAAACTCACAAAATTCATACACAATCTCCCCCTATGATGTTGCTTCTATCATCTAAAGTTACTCTCTTCCTTTCACATCAATGTCAAAGAGTTTCTTCTCCTATGATCTGCCTATCTAAATAATTTTGATCAGAGTCTTTGACCATTGGTAAATGCTCCTGCAATCACATTTTTCATGTCATAATTGAATGACTCCTTCTGACATTGATTGTTGTCTCACCCTAAATAGGTTTCAAATGATGCATTATTTTCTTGAGATATTTAGGTTGGAAGAAGGATTACTCCCAATTTTTTCCTAAGATATTCAAATACATCTCTTCTCAAGGATTTTGTGAAAATATTTTCCGCATGTTCTTATGTTGGAACATATTCCAATTTAATGTTCTTATTTTCATCCTGATCTTTTAGATAGTGGTATTTTATTGGAATGTGTTTTGATTTTGAGTGTTGAATAAGGTTCTTGGAGAGACTTATCATGCTTGTATTATCACAGTGGATAGTAATAGGTTCTTCAAATACTATTTTGATGTCTTGTAAAAATTGTTTCATCCATTCCACTTGTGTGCAACATTCTACTATTGCAATATACTCATCTTTAGTGCTAGACAATGAAATTGAGGACTATTTCTTACTTATCCAAGATACCAATGATTCTCCCAAAAATAATGCTTTTCCACTTGTACTTTTGTGTCATCTACACTACCTACCCAATCAACATCTGAATAGGATTTTAAAGTGAATGAATCCTTGCTAGGGTATCACAAACCAATATATATGGTTCCTTCAAATACCTAAATATTATTTTTACATCTTGAACATGGCTCTTGTTTGGTGCTTCTTGGAATCTAGCCACCATCCCAATAACTTGCTTGACATTAGGTCTAGAAGTTGTTACATAGAGAAAGCTCACAATTATTGATATGTAGTGTTTTGGATCTACAACTTTGGACTCATCATCCTTTCTTAGTTTGCATCCAACTGGCATAGGTGTACTAACAGGTTTACAATATTCTAACTGGAATCTCTTAAGCATATATTTAACATACTTAGACTGATGGATAAAGAATCCTCTTTTGCACTATATTATTTGTAATCCAAGGAAGAAATTCAATTCACCAAGAAAGGACATTTCAAATTCTTGATGCATCATCCTAGCAAAGTCCTTGCTCATTTCTTCATCATCACTACCAAATATAATATCATCAACATATACTTCCACAATAATTATGTTATTACCAATAATTTTGCAATAAAGATTTTTCTCTGTTCATCCCCTTCTGAGGCCTTGTTTTTGTAAATAAGAATCTATCCTTGCATACCATGCTCTAGGTTCTTGTTTTATCCCATAGAGTGCTTTCTTCATTTTCCAGACATAGTCTCCTTTGTTAGTGAATTGAAATCCTTCTGGTTGTTCAATATAGAATTCCTCTTCTAAGTTTCCATTGAGAAATTTTGACATGACATCCATTTGGTATACCTTAAATTTTATGTAGCTGGAGAAAGCTAGGAACATCCTAACTATATCCAATTTGGCCACAGGTGAAAAGGTTTCTTCATAGTATACTCCTTCAATGATGTAGTCCCCCCTCCTCTCTTAAGTGTTGTGTGACCTCCCAGTCTAGGATCAATCAAGATACTGAGTTTGATTGAATCTCTATATCTCTGCTACACCCCAACCGCACTTACACAGGTCCATTCTCCAAATGCACAGGTCGTATGAGACCTGTGACTTCTATCCCAAGTGTTGTTTGAGCCTCAATGCCTAGGATCCACTAGCTCCTCTTTGCTAATCCCTCTATTCCTTGTGACCACTGGTGGTGACCACACACTTGACTCAAAGGCACGTCGAGATTTCATGTTTTGCAACCCTGGGAGTGTTGCTACCTTCATTCACCCGATAGCCAAAATCATGATGAACCAATATCTACGGCTCAAATCTTCCCTTGGTCAATGACTGCGACAAAAATAATGTTTCATGTTTCGTGACTTCAGAGTTCCCTTGCCTTCGTTCTCCCGATAGAGAAAATCACGATGAAACTAGATCAATGGTCCAGGTCTCTCCTTCAATTGGATGATCGCAATGACTTCGAGACCTCGCATTTCATGAAGTTGAAAGACTTGTCACCTCAAATCCTCTGGATCCCCTAAATGCCAATATTTCACACTGAACAGTTAACGGTCCAGATCTCTCCTGGATCCAATGACTCAGATCAAGTCACAGATTCAGGCTTCATGAATTCTTAGCATTCCTCCTTTTGACTTCTTCACAATGTGAATCAATGAAATGTTGATCGTTCACCACACATCCCTCCTGATGGATGATTCAGATTCTCTAGAGTTCATATCAAATGGATAAGATCTTTCCTCCTTGCACTTACTCTATCTTCAGAGTGAGAAGATCTTATGGGTGTTCAAAGGTGTCGAACCTTTGCTCCTTCGTCGATTATGATTCTTGGATATGTTTAACACTTATGAAAGTGTTGTTCCTCCTGAGGTTGGTCTCATGAAGGCTTAGATTTCCTGTGAACTCCTTGCGTTTCGTGGATTTCGATAACTTGGATCCTCGGGATTTATTGAAGAGAAAATACTCTCACCTTCTTAGCATTCTCCTTTCCTGACTCGTCAATGCTTAATCAAATTTTGGGTCTGTGCACTCCTTGCACCATATCTTACACAAGGTTTGATTTCTTGTGGATGACTATGCACTTCTTGCACTAGTCTCTTTGCACTCCTTGTAAAGGGAAAGTTCCGTGTTATCTCTTCTGAGATTCAGAATCGAAACAAATCTCGTTAACGCACTACTTGCGTTCTGTGTGCACAACCTGCACTACTTTCGCAGAAGAGAAACAATTGAAACTTATCCTAACATTCACAGTTCCATCTACTCAAATGAGATTCGTTCATTCATGAGAACACAATAACCGAATTGAAAGCAATGTCCACACCATGCATTGTCTCAATTTTCCTATGTTATATTCATCAGTGAAAATAGTTACAACTGTAAAATTATCCTTATCTCTATTCTAGCCAGCTATCGACTAACTAGCCTCATTTAGGCGTAAAAAACATCTATTTATATCAGAGGGCTCCTAGGGTTTCCCCCTGGCTACTTTTCTACTCTAAAACTTATCCTAATGAATATCTGGACCAATTGCATTCCATAGTCATAGTGGCATTTCCCACTTCGCTCATAATCGTTCAAGCGTGCCTCTCGATTTTCCCAGCTTGACTTCAAGTGTGCCTCAAAATATTAATTATGGTGCCGAGTTAACGCAAAATTCAAAATATTTTTTGGAGTTTCCAGTGTTGAGCTCCTGTACAAATTCCTAGACGCTGATGGGTCTTGCTCCGCGTGAGTGACAACAATGCTCCTGCATCAAACTCCCCTTGAAAACAATTCATGGACTCCTTTCCATGAGCTCCTACACTATCTTTCCATGCTTCTGTATATGAGCTTCATTTTTTCATATGGCATCTTCTATTGGGTGTCCCTTCTACATGACCAAATATTCAAAATAGGTTTTCCTCCAGGTCTTTTTGCGAATCCTTTGATCAACAATTTTCTCCATCTATGGTTTTTCTGCTATGGAAATTTGCTTCTCCCACTCAAATTTCTCTTGATATTCAGATCCATCTGTGTCATCTTTCCTGTAAGGATACAAGTCTGAGACATTGAATATGGGTGATATTCCCACATCATCTAGCAGTTCGATCTCATAGGCATTTGCATCAAACTTCATCAAGATCTTATAGGGTCCTATCTTATTTATCTTTATCTTGTTATACATTCCCCTAGGGAACCTTTCATTCCTGAGATGTGCCAAAACTTGATCCCCTACTTCAAATTGAAGTTCTCTATGATATTGATCAAGTCTATGATTATATTTCTGGTTAGAACTCTACAACTTTACTCTGATCTGGCTATGGATCTTTTGCATGTTTGCGGCAAAATCTTCCGCTCCAAGGCTCCTGATCTCATTCTGTTCCAAGTCTCTCAACTCAGATACTCCCTTGGGTTGAATTCCATACAATATTTGGAATGGGATCTTTCCAGTGCTCTTGTTTGGTGAGTCATTATCTAAAAATTCTTCTTGCAGAAGAATCTCATCCCATTGATTATGGTGCTCAGTGACCAAACTCCTCAATAAGTTTCCCAAACTTTTGTTAACCACCTCAGTCTGACCATCTGTCTGAGGATGATAAGTTGATATGAAGGAAAATTCTGTCCCCAACTTCTTCCATAGTGTTCTCCAAAAGTGACCAACAGATTTTGTGTCTCTATTCGAGACAATGCTTTTGGGTAGGCCATGAAGTCTTACAACTTACTTGAAAAACAGGTTTGCAACATGCATTGCGTCACTGGTCTTCTGGCATGGGATAAAACATGCCATCTTTGAAAATATATCTACTACCAAAAATATGGAATCAAATCCTCTTTGCATTCTTGGCAGTCCTAACACAAAATCCATGGTTATTGCATCCCAAGGCCTCTCTGGTATTGGAAATCCTTGATACAATCCAATGTTCTTCCTTTTCCCTTTTTCATGTTGGCATATTCTACACATGTTCACAAACTTTATCACTTCCGTTCTCATACTTGGCCAATAGTATGAACTGCTCAACTGTGAAAACTTTTTATCATGGTCGAAATGTCCAACCAATCCTCCACTACATTTTTCCTTCAAAAGGTTATCCCTCATTGATCATTTTGTTATGCAGAACTGATTTATTTTGAACATCAATCCTTCTTGAACCATGTACTATGTCCATTGGCTTCCATCTCTCAGCACAAGGTTCACACATGCTTCATATGCTTCCTTGAAATATGTATCATCACAATACATGTCCTTAAGGTGTTCAAACCCCAAGGTATTCACCTTGAATTCCTACAGAATCAAACATATCTTGCTTAATGCATCAACAACTTTGTTACCATTCCCAACGATATTTTTTATGAAAAAAGTAAACTTTTTCATAAACTCAACCCATTTTTCATGCCTCTGATCCAATTTTTCCTGCCTGGTTATGAACTGTAAATCCTGGTTATCGCTATACATGAAAAATTCCCATGGGACAAGATAATGACTCCATTTCTTCAATGCTTGAATTATGGCATAAAACTCCTTGTCATACGTGGAGTATTTTCTATTGGTCTCATTAAGCTTCTCACTAAAATAGGCAACAGGTCTATTGTCCTGAATCAAAACTACTTCTATTGCAACTTCACTTGCATCACATCTCACTTGAAATGTCTTCTCTATTATAAACTCCAGAATTGGTCACTCTATTATTTTCTCCTTCAATATATTGAATCTGTCGTCGGCTTCCTTTGTCCATTTAAAATAATTGTGCTTCTTCTTCATTGTATCCACAATTGATGCACAAATTCCACTGAAGTCTCTGATGAACTTCCTATATAAAATTTCTAATCCATCGAAGATTCTTACTTCAAACATACTCTTTGGTGATGACCATTCTTTGATTTCTTTCACCTTCTCTGAATCCATCTTGAGTTCATTTGAAGAGATCACAAAACCAAGTAAATGAGTTTTGTCTTCATAAAAGAAGACTTCTCCATATTGATCAACAAATTCTCCTGATGTAGCCTCCTCATCACTAATGTCAGGTGCCTCAAATTTTCCTCTTTAGTCCTGCTAAAGATCAATATTTCATCCATATATACAACCACAAACTTGCCAATGAAAAATTTTAGTATTTCATTCATCAGCCTCATAAAAGTACTCGGAGCATTTGTTAAGCCAAATGGCATAAAAAGCCACTCATACAGACCTTCATTTGTCTTAAAGGTTGTTCTCCTCTCATCACCTTACCTCATTCTAATTTGGTGATATCCACTTTTCAAATCTATTTTAGAAAAGAAAATTGCTCCACTTAAACAGTCCATTAAATCATCCATTCTTGGTAAAGTAAATCTATACCTGATGGTCATATTATTAATGGCCCTTGAGTCTGTACACATTCTCCATCCTCCATCCTTCTTTGGACTCAACACTATTGGTACTGCACATGGGCTCAAGCTCTCTCTAACCAAACCATTGTCTAACAATTCCTGGACTTGGTTCTTCACTTCCTTGTTCTCTCGAGCTATCAACCTGTATGTTTCTTTGTTTGGAATACTTTCTTCTGGTATCAAGTCAATATGGTGATTGATACTTATGATGGGTGGTAATGAGTTAGGAATCTCATCCACCACTATGTCTGTGAAAATTTCCAACAATTCCTGAACTTCTTCAGGAAAATCATCCATCGATGTACCTGTAAGGGAAAATTGAGGTTTCCTCACCACAACGAAATGCATATCCTATTATTCCTTAACTTATTTCAGGAGTTCCTTCCCACTCATGAGAAGTATGCTTGTGATGGCCTCCTCTTTAACTTTCTTCTCCTCTATTGGTAGCAACATGTGTGTTCTACCATTCTTCTCCAATGTGTATGTAATTTTCCTCCCATCGTGAATGACATTCCTATGAAACTACAATGTGTTGGAAATATGGCTATAGCAGTGATGATGCAGACTGTCAAGGTTGTCATTTATGACAATCGATTGGTTATGGATCACGCACAAGAGAACTCGCAGAAGAAGCTAGATGATGCCAGAGCAATATCCAAGTGGGGATGTTGAGATACTGGCAGAAGAAGCTAGATGATGCCAGAGCAATATCCAAGTGGGGATGTTGAGATACTGGCAGAAGAAGCTAGATGATGCCAGAGAAATATCGAAGTGGGGATGATGAGACTAGGTTCCACTCAACGAATTTTTATACAAGAGGAGACCCTTTGCATTAGGTTATTCAAAAAAAAAAAGGGGGAGTAAACCCATTTGAAATGTTTGAAGGGAGGTTTAGTTATTCAAGAAAAAAAGGGAGTAAACCCATTTGAAATGTTTCAAAGAAAAAAAAGAGGGAATAAACCCATTTGAAACGTTTGAAACCCATTTGAAACGTTTGAAGGAATGCTCCAGTCGATTCAAGCACCCCCATTGAAACAGAACAGAGGCAATGGCGAAGATAGATGCGATCCAATTGGCATACGTATATAAACCAAGCAGGATATGTCTATTGCACGTTGGCTCTCCCTTAGCCACGGCCATGACTAGCAACAGCAGTTACCAATCGTTTTTGTTAAGAAACGCACGAATGATGCCATTCACAACGTGATTGGAGTGGCCAGCATAAAAAACACACGAATGATGCCATTCACAATGTGATTGGTGTGGCCAGCATCAAATGGACATAATGCACAACCAATGAAGGTTAACATTGCTAAATCCAGGGTTTTGCGGGGGTCCTTCATCTGCTTTGACAAGTCTGGAAGTTTTTTGCCAGTTGGGTTTCTCTAATCACTCTGGACGGTGGAAGGAATTTCAGTCTAAAATTAGACTAGCTGTTAAGACAGAAAGAACACAGCATTGCATGATGTGGCATGCGTAGAGGAGGCATGCAAAGAGCTAGTTCAGAAAATTAGGGAGAATGCAAGCAGAAGAAAGAATGAACAAAAGAAGAAACTGCAGTTGGATTTGAGAAAGCAAGGAAAACCTATGCATGGGAAAAATGAATATAATGCACTGAGACAGATATTGGAGGGGTTGTTGAAGTGAGAAAGAGAGAGAGCTCTGAATGTGAGAAAAGGAAGAGGATAATTTGAGTGGCAGGAGAAGAAGCTAAGAATGGGCTGCAGAGGACAGTGAAGCAGAGTAGCAGATCAGAGACAATGAAGAAGGTAGAGTAGATCAGCAGAAAGGAATCTGAAGGTTGGTGCCTTCACTTAGTTGGTGCTGAACCAAAAGGGAAGTCGGTGCTTCCACCGAGTGGGTGCTGGGATTCTGTGGGAGTTGGTGCTCTCAGCCAGTTGGTGCTGGAAATCAGAGGTTGTAGCCTCTATGAGTTGGTGCTCATAAAAGATGAGATGTAACACAGTTGGAGCTTGCTTAACATCCTAAGAAGACGAAGTTTTTTCCCTGGTTGGGTTTCCTCTTGAAAAATTTGTGTCTCATACTTGTGAGTGAATGTTGTGTGTGATTATTTTTTTGTTCTCTTCTTTATGTTCATAACTCTGAATTTCACAGTAAAGACTCACTGCCACTAAGATTAATGATTCAAAGTTAAAACAAGAGAAATTGTTAATATTCTACACTAACTGATTCACCCCCCCCTCTCAGTTAGTTCATACCTGTAACACAATGGTCTTCCCAACAGAATATGACATACATCCATGGGAATTACATCACAGAAAATTTCATCTCTATATCATTCTATCTTAAATTCAACCAAGCATTGTTTAATAACCATCACCTGGTGTCCTTTCTATAGCCATGATGTATGGCTTCGTATGTACAGTTGTCTCCAACTCCAATTTCTCCACCATATCCATGGATACTAAGTTGTCAGTTCTCCCACTGTCAATTATCACCTTGCATACTTTGTCTTTAGTCTTGCAAGTTGTTCTGAATAGACTATTCCTCCACATCGGCCTTTCAATTTTTGCCTCTAGTTTTAAGAGAAACTTGCTCAACATCAAGGATCTCCCATCCTCTACTCCTTATGCTTCAACATCTCTTCTCTGTGCTTCCAAAATGTGAGATTCTCCTCCTTCTATATTTTTCTTGGGGAATTCCCAAGACATGTGTCCTATCTTTCCACAAGAATAACATCTTACATCTCCTCCTCCTCTTCTTGCTCTTCCTCTAGAAGAATTTATTTCACCACTCTCTCTTTCTCAGGAACTTCCTCCTCTTTCCGAGTGCCTATGTGGTTTTTCAGTCTCATCCTTAGGATTATGTTCTCTATCGTGGGTAAATCCCTTGCTTTTTCTTGGGACCAATATTTTACCTCTCCCCCACTAGATTTCTTTTTTGGCCAGCTTATCCTCTGCCTTCAGTGCAAATTGATAAGCATCCTCTACTATACTTACTGAAATGATGCTGAGCTCATCCTGGATTTCATATCTCAGGCCATTTATATATCTGGAAACTTTTTCTTCATCTCTCTCTCTTTGTCCAGATCTTATGTTCAACCTCTAGAACTCCTCTATGTCCTCCTTGATTGTCATCCCTTTCTGTCTCAAGTTCTTCATCTTCCTGAACAGATTAATTTGATAGTCTTTGGGCATGAACTTAGCCTTCAGTTTGGCTACTATTCTATCCCAAATCTTTATCTTCTTCTTGCCTTTGATTCTCCTCTCAGCCTGTAGTTCATCCCACCATAGTGTTGCATGTCCTTTTAGCTTGGTAACAACATGTATCACCCTCCTTTCCTCATCGAATTCTTCATAGTCGAAATATTTGTCCATGGATATTATCCAATCCAATATCTCTGCAGCATCTAAATTTCCTTCATACATTGGGACCTGCATCTTAGCTCTACCTCCCAATCTGGAAACTACACTTAGCAAGCTTTCCTCGACATCATCCTCTCATGTAGCTTCTTAAGAAACATTCTCACCCACTTCTTCCTCACTCTCTGCATCACTGATGTCTCCCGTATCAGGTGCTCTTCTCTGCATTTATTCCATTGCCTCTAATATTACACGGAGTTCTCACATTTCCCTTTCTACAACTGGATTGGCTAAAGGTTTCTCTCCTCGTCTCCTTGATGACATTGTGTCGACTGTCTGTCACACACAGAGTACAACTTCGAGTCTTTTTGTCTCCTCTCCTTTGTCTACTGTCTACAAGAAAAACTTCAACCTCTGATACCCCTTTATGGTATCAGACTATGTCCTTCTCTTATGCCCACTGTTTACAGATAGAAACTCACTCTGATACAACTTGATGCATTCCCCCCTCCTCTGCTAAGGGTTGCACGAACCCCTGGTCTAGGATCGATCAAGATACTTAGTCTGATTGACTCTCCATATCTCTGCTAGACCCCAACCCTACTCACAAAGTTCATTTCTCCAAATGTATAGGTTGTCTGAGACCCACGACTTCTCAACACCTAGCAAGCACCTGCTCCTCTTTGCTAAGCCCTATGTTCCTTATGATTGTTGTCAATGACCACACGCTTGGGTGAAAGGCATGTCACTATTTTTCATTTCACGACCCTGAGAGTGCTTCTACCTCCATGCACCCAATAGCCAAAATCACGATGACCCGATATCTACAGCTCAGATCTTCCCTTGTTCAATGGCTATGATCAAATCGACGTTTCCTGTTTTGTGACTTCAGAGTTCCCTTGCCTCCGTTCTCCCGATATTTGAAATCACGATGACACTGGATCAATGGTCCAGGTCTCTCCTTCGATCCGACGGTCGAAATGACTTAGGGACCTTGCATTTCACGAAGTTGAAATACTTGTCTCCTTCGATCCTCTCGATCCTCGAAATGTCGATATTTCACCCTGCATAGTTCATGGTCCAGATCTTTCCTGGATCCAATGACTCAAATTAAGTCGCAGATTCAGTCTCTGTTAATTCTTAGCATTACACCTTTTGAATTCTTCACAATGTGAATCAACAAAATGTTGATCATTCACCACACATCCCTCCTGATGGACATTTCTGATTCTCTAGCGTTCAGACCAAACGACTGAGATCTTTCCTCCTTGCACTTACGCTATCTTCAAATTGAGAAGATCTTCTGCGTGTTCAAAGGTCTTGAAACTTTGCTCCTTAGTCAAGTCCAACTCTTGGATCTCTTTAACACTTATGAAAGTGTTGTTCCTCCTAAGCTTGGTCTCGTGAAGCCTTATATTTCCCATGCACTCATTGCATTTCATTGATTTCGATAACTCAAATCATTGGGATTTCTCGAAGATAAATTCCTCTCGCTTTCTCGCTGTTCTCCTTTCTCGACTCATCTATGCTTAGTCAAATTTTGGATCTGTGCGTTCCTTTCACCAGATCTTATGTAGGGTTCGATTTCTTGCAGATGACAATGCACTCCTTGCACCAGTCTCTTTTCACTCCTTGCAAAGGGAAAGTTCTATGTTATCTCTTCTGAGCTTCGGAATCGAAAGAGATCTTGTTAATGGACTTCTTGCATTTTGTGTGCACACCCTACACTACTTTCCCAGAAGAGAAAAAATTGAAACTTATCCTAACATTCATAGTTCCATCTACTCAAATGATATTCCTTCATTCATGAGAATACAATAACAGAGAATTTCAAGCAATGTCCACACCATGCATTGGGTCAATTTTTCTCTATTATGTTCATTAGTGAAAATGGTTACAACTGTAAAATGAACAACAAAAACTGAAAACTTCTCCTTATCTCTATTCCAACCAACTACCAACTAACCAACCTCATTTGGGCATACAAATCCTTTATTTATCTCAAAGGGTTCTTAGGGTTTCCCCCTGGCTACTTGTATACTCTAAAAATTATCCTAATGACTGGACCAGTCGCATTCTAGGTCCGTAGTGGGATCTCCCACTTCGCTTGTAATCGGTCAAGCGTGCCTCCATATTTTCCTATCCTAACTTCAAGCATTCCTCAAAAGATTAATGTTGGTGCTAAGTTAAGGCAGACTTCAAAATATCTGTTGGAGTTGCCAGCGTTGAGCTCCCGTATAGATTCCTAGATGCTGATGGGTCTTGCTTTGCATGAATGAAAATGATGCTCCTGCATCATTCAAACTGACCATACCCTTTACAAAGCAATCTACATTTGTTTCTTATTACTTTCCCATTCTCATTCATTTTGGTTTTATACACCCATTTAGTTCCAATGAAATTTTTGTTTTTTGGTCTTGGAAATAGTTCCCAAGTTTGATTTTTTTCATATTGGTCCAATTATTTACTCATAGCTTTAAACCAATTATCGTCTTTAAATGCATATTTGATTGAGTTGGGCTCAATATGTGACAAAAACGCTATGTATTTTTTATACAATAGTTGTCTTCTCGTGTGCACTCCATCATTCATATCTCCAATAATCAATTCTTCAGCATGATTCTTTTGAGTCATTCTTGAGGGTGTCTTTGTGTCTCTTCTTGGTAATTATTGTCTTATCTCTTCTTGAATATATTCTTTGTCTTCACTCGTATGCATACCATCATCTTCCCTTTTTTTATTCTCTTCTACTTATTCTACTTCTGTTCCAATTGTCTCATCATCATCTTCATTTTTAGTTTCATGTATAGTCTCTCGACTTTTTATTATTAATGTTTTTAGGTCATCCACCTTGACATTGCACTCTTAAAAATATCATGTGATCTAATATTGTAGCATTTGTATGCTTTCTTGTTAGAATCATATCCAAAAAAATACCTTCATCAGATATGTCATCAAAATTTCGAAGATTCTCATCAAGTCTTTTGATGTGTCATTTACTTCCAAAGACCTTTAAGTATTTTACCGATGGAGTTGTTCCAAACCATAGTTCATAAGGAGTCTTATAACTACTAACCCTGAGCTAACCTTTGTTCAATATGTATAATTTTGTTCTTGCAACTTCCCTCCAATATCCATCGGACATTTTTTCTTCATTGAGCATAGTCCTTGTAGTCTCTTGAATTGTTCTATTCTTTCTCTCAACAATATCGTTTTGTTGAGGTGTTCTGGCATCTTAGAATTGTCTTTTTATTCCATGGGTTTAACAGAAGAGATAAAAATATTTTGAGGTGAACTCACCACCATTGTCTGATCTAAGACATTTGATTTTTGTCTCATTTTCATTTTCAACAAGGGTTTTAAAGGCTTTGAGTTTGTTAAGTGCTTCTGATTTTTCTTTGAGAAAACATATCCAACCCCTTCTAGTAAAATCATCAATGAAAAAGATAAAGTAAGACTCTCATTGCAAACTCTTGGTCCTTATGGGTCCGCATAGGTCAGTTTGAACAAGCTCTAAAGTTTTTGAGGTTGTGTATTATTTTTCTTTGAACCTTATTCTAGTTTGCTTCCCTAGTTGACAGTGTCTACACAGAGTATTTGAGGGATTTATGATCTTTTTCAAGTTTCTTATTGCACCAATATTATTGAATTTCACTAGACTGTCAAAGTTAATATGCCCCAACCTTCTATTCAACAAACAAATTTTATCTACTAGATTCATATGACATTCCTCATTCAATTTTTCATCTAGTATATACACATTTTCGGGAGTTCTAGGAGCAGTACCAACCAATTTTCCCATGTCTTCCCTCCTAATATCACATTTCTGGGTATCAAAGATGAAAAAATGCCCCTAAACATAGGTTTGAATCACACTTAATAGGCTAGGTTTCATTTTTTCAACAAGCAACACATTCTTGGCTTTGTCATTTCCCAAACTCATAATGCCTTTCCCAAGTATGTTAACTCAAGCATTGTCACCAAATGTAACTTTACCTTTTTGTTTATTTAAGTTCAAAAACTTGTATTTGTTTCCTGTCATATATTTTGAGCACCCACTATCAACATACCAGAGATCTTATTTATTTTGGGATTTTAAGGCAATAATACATTCCTTCTTTGGTGTTGTTTCTTTCCAAAGCTTCTTTTGCTCTCTAATGAATCATGGTTGTTCTAAGGCTTCCATTAATTTGAAATTATTTGCCTTAGGTCCATAGTTATGGAATCTGAAGCATTCTAGGTCCACTTCTTGTAGAGGTGAAAATGAGTTATAGTTTCTTCTTTCGACTTTATTTACTGCTTGGTTATCTTTATGATTATAGTTCTTAACCCTCAAATTTTTCCTTATATATGCTCTACAATTCATAGCTTTGGGTCTGAAATTAGAGCATGGAAAGCAATATCCAAATAAAATTCAAGGATACCTATTTTGATAGAACTTCTTTGGTATTGTCTTATCTTCCTTCTTGATGTGTGGAAGTTGTCCTCTGGAGTTCTGATCATTTCTTGTCTTCTCTTCATTTTTCTTCTTGAATTTATTGAGGAGAGTATTTGCATAAGATTTTGAATTAACTCAGATTTCTTCTTGAGAATAGATTATTCCATTTTTATTACCTGAATCCCTTTGTGTGTTAATAATCTTATCTAATATTTTAGAGCTATTTTCATATTTTGTTTGAATGAGATTTGCATCCAGTAATGTTCTCAGGTGAACTATTTATGCCTCCATTCTTTCATAGGTTATTTGTTTTTCTTTAAGAGACTTTTAGAGACTTTCTTCGATCCTATTTGATTCTAGGATTTGGTTTTTCAGGTTTCTCATGATTTTCTCCTCCTTTTCTTTTTGTTCAACTACAAAAAAAATTTAGTTGTCTATATCTGGTTTTGTATTTTCTTAAGTCATCGAAGGCACTGTGAAGTTCTTCTTCCATATTAAATTTTTCTTCATATTCTAAATATTTCTCATGTTTAATGTTTTCTATATCTTTAGACTCTTCAATACCCATAAAAATGACTTCGTCATCACCACTGTCACTAGACTCTGATGAACTATTGTTTTCTTATTTTGAGTAAAATTTCCTTTTCCCTTTGTAAAACGTTTTCTTGTAGTCAGGTTTTTCCTTTTTCTTGTAATGTTTGATTTTTTTCTTCATCTTTAGGGTCATCCTTGGGACAGGGACACTTGGCTGCAAAATGGCCAACCTTGCCATAGTTAAAACATTTGAAAGGCAACTTGCCTTTGTACTTCCCTGATCCTTTTTGAAGCTTTTTAATGAAATTTTTTTCTTCCACATCAAATTCTTTATCATCGTTGGATTGAAGTTTCTTCTTTTGATTCTTTGTTTTCTTGAGTAACTTGAAGGCTTCCTCTCCTTGTGAGTTATTCTCATGACCTAATATTAACTCATAGGTTGTGAGGATTCAATACAATTCATCCATGCTGAGTTTATCTAGATTTTATCGATTTTCAAGAGCGAAAACTTTAGGATTGTATAGAATAAGTAGTGTTCTTAGAATTTTTTCAAATAGCTCATTGTCTGATACTTATACTCCTAATCCTCTGATTGAATTAATAATATTATCAACTGTTTTGAGGTACTAAGAGATATTTTCCTCATCTTTCACTTTTAGGCCTTCATATTGTACTTTGAGAGTCTGGAGTTTGGCCCTCTTAACCTTGGTATATCTTGCATATATAGTTTCCAATTTATCCCAGAGCTATTTTGCATTATTACAGTTGAGTACCTTATCAAGGATTTTCTTACTTAGTCCAGCTTGTAGTGTGTTTAAGGATTTTCATGTTCCCAAAAAATTTTCCTTTCTTCTGCTTCTATGGGCATGGATTTTGGAACATCATATCCCTTTTCAACTAATGTCCATACTTCCAGTCCAATGGAAACTAGATAGATTTTCATTCTATCACTCCAGAAGACATAGTCTTCACCATTAAATAGGGGGATTTTTGATGACATATTCAACTGTTGATCCATTTTGATTTATATTCCTCTTCAAGTGATTTAAACCTTTTATGAAGAGACCCACTCTAATACCAATTGAAGGATCAGATCCTGTCACTGAGAGGGCGGGGGGGTGAATCAGTGACACAATTATTATATCAAATTTTCTTTTGTTAATGTAAACATAATTTTGACACAATATTTTATTGTGGAACCCAAATGGGAAAAACCACAAACTCTTTTCTATTAACTGCAAAATTTTGTTTTACATGTTACATAGAAGGAATTTTTTCTTCCTTTTCGATCAACACCAACTAATCAAGATGCATCGACACCCTTCTTCACCAACACCAACCGGTAGGAAGTTACGACCCCATGTTTAGTCAGCTACAACTGACAAGGAAGAACCAACTCCCTCTGTAGGAACCAACCTTCCCTTGCACCACACAACCACCCTTATTTTATGAATCTGGAAAACTTATGTGTCATACACTTTATTTCATAACTGATTTGTCTCCCTCTGTTCTTGATCTTTAACAAGACATTGAATGAAACCTTTAGAAATAACAATTCTTCATCTTGAACTCTACTTTTGTTTTGATCTTATTTAGTGGATTGCAGAGACACTATCTTCTCAACACACTTCCTTGTTTATATATTCTTCAAAACGACATGAGAGTGATACACTATGTCCCTTTGTTTGGACCATCACACCTCTTTGTTTAACTTAACCATAATAATTGTTTTTATAATTTTTATCATGAAGGCTTTTAACAAATTGATCATAGTTATGGATCAATTTCACCCTTTTAACTCGATCCTTAATCTCTTCAAATATTTGTAGAAACTGATTTCTCCAGAGGCACTTCCTTCAAACCATTTTCATATGACCCATAACTCAAAAATACGGGCTTATAAACTTTAGCAACATATTACCTTTTTCCTCTATATCTCTTATTCCATATGTCCAATGACTATGACCATATGCTAGGACAAACGAGCAGTTGAGCGCTTTATTCGAATCAATGATGACGATTTAATCTCCAAATGAGATGGATGAACAGCGGGACTTCACCCTTCGGAACGTCGAGAATTACAACATGTCAAATCTCCCGCAATGGATTTCGTCGAATAGATGAGACGGTTCATGTTTACTTCGTGGAACTAGATCAATGGTCATATTTGAGTCTTACATATATCATTTTACTGCTTTAATCTGATGGTTGGGACTTAATAAATAATTTATATGGATGGCCACCATTTACTCTAGGACTTCGGCTATTCTACTTACACTATCCTTCCACTGTAATATGATCAACGATTGAGAATACACCCGAAGTGATCTCCGGATCAGATGAATCATGTCCACTTCGATACATTGGCATTCAGGACTTCAGGACATAGGGCATTTTCTAGTGGCAAAACTTTTGAAGTAAAACTCCCAGAGTAAAGTAACTTTATTACGTCACTTGATGACGTGGCATGAGTCAAGTGTCTACCATGTGTCACTCTGATTCTTGATTTGAACGTACCTGAAATGTCGATTTCAACTTGACACTTGTCATTACTTGACTGTGCCACGTTTCCTTGCTTACATGGTATGTCAACTTGGTCTATCACATGTCCTTGCTAATGTGGTCTCCTGACATATATCTTCCACACGTCCTTGATGATGTGGTCTGCCACATGTCCTCTTGAATCAGAAGGCTGAAGTTTACTTTGGGTCTTTACCCAGAGTCCACAGATTTATGTGATGTCTCTTCTAGATCAAACGATCCAAATCCACTTTGGATGATATGATGCTTGAGATTTATCCAAACAATATGATGATTGATATTTACTTGGGATGATCCAACAGTGGATAATTTATTTCAACTCTCTGACTCTCCGGGCTTTGGGAATTTCAAATCTGAAACTGAAACTCTCGAAGTGATTTCTCCTAAGCTCACGATCTATCACCATGTATCCCTTTGGATATGATGATTTAGATTTACTATGGCTCTCTCTGACTATCTGGACTTTGGGTATTTCAAATCTCAAACTGAAACTCTTGAAGTGAGATTTTTTCAGAGCATAACCTCCTCACATCTTTAGACCCGAAAGAAATGAAGTTTGTTTGATCAAGATCTTATATCAACGACTCGATCTGCCTGCAATGTATATTTTCCTTGGATTAAATCCAACGACTCTCCATATTTTCTTATCCTATCCTTCCACTTAATTTTAATCCGACGACTGACGGGAATTCAGATAATTGAGTTCTCAAACCTTTTTCCCTTCTTATCCTATTCTTCACTTAATGTGATCCAACGTTTGTGAAGACACTTGAAGAAGATCAATGATCAAGGATGATTTCACATCAACGGTATTGAATTGATCTGATCATTGACTAATCCCCGAACAATTCTTCTGAGATTCATCACTCCATCTCTTGTGAGCTTTGATCTTCATTTGCTAACTCTCCCGAGATTTTATCTCTACATATAATCCAACTATTTGACATCATTCATTCTATGCTAACCATTATACTGTTTGATATTAATGAAAATTCGTCATACCAACTTATCATCACATCAAAGACATCGACTGTTGACATCAATGACAATACATAAATGACTCCCTTGTGCTCCATTTTGGTATAATACTTCTCTGAATCAGACAACTTGTGGCTAGAAAAATAAACTAAATGATCATCAATTTTCCCCTCATTGGACTACATGAGAACTATGCCTGCTGAAATAGATGAGGCATCTACATCCAAATGGAAAATATTTCTCCAATACGAAAATACTTATATCAGCATAGTTACCAGATTTTTCTTCAATGTATTCAATGCTTCATGGAATTCCTTACTCCAAAGGTACTTTATATGCTCATGTAAAAGCTTCTCAAGAAGTGCAACAACCTTCACGTAGATTTCGTTAAAATTTATGAACTATTTTGTGTTTCCCAAAGTGTGGTCCAACTCCCTAAATGATGTGGGAGTTACCATGTCCTGTATCGCTACAATATTTGCTTGATTAACAAAAAAACGCTTGATTGCATACCGAGTGTCCAAGCAAAGTCCTGAACAATGTAAAAAATCTACATTTCCTCATATTCAATATAATATGTATCTAGAGACACCTATCCATCATGAATCGTAAGGATTTCATATGTTCTTTTAAGAGGACAAACATTTTATAATCATCCAGGTACACCTCCAGGAACTTATGAAAAAAATACTTAAACATATAGAGCACGATTATGGATAATACCAGGACTGCATTCTCGAGCCTGAAGGGAATAATATTTTAAGCAAACCACGAGCTACTCACTTAGTGAATTTGTGACATATCACCTTCGTTCATGGGATATTAAATAATACCCATAATTTCACTACATATTAATAAATATATCCCAAAATACATTGTTGAACCCCCCTCCCAATACATATTTCCAATAAAAGAAATCCATATTCTTGCTATATACCTATTTTTATACCCCCCAATATGTATAAACCCCTTGAGACCCCACAAGCCCCCCAATACCTATAATATATTGACTCTATTTTTCTCAATTTATAAACCCCATTTATGAATGAATGTCATAAGATATTGGTCAACAAGGTGAAGCCCCCATGAATCAAACAAGACCATATGATGCAGGAGCATCTCAAGCGAGCCAACGTGGAAGCAAAAGACAACTAGACAAGCGGCCAACGCAAATTTTGAAATTGTCTTGAAGTAAATGCGCTAACCTTAAATGAAGCCATTAAGAAGGAGCGCCCTTGTAAAATGTAATTGGACCTTGAGTGATTTTCTCTCATCCTTAGTAGGTAGAAGGCATTGATATTAGTTAAAGAAGGTTTGGTATCAGAGCTCAGAAAGGTTCTTTACTTTCTATAGCAGAGAAAAAAAGAATTCAGCATGCCGCCGAGAAGAAGGGACAGGAAAACACCCGATCCACCAGAGGATAGGGAAATGCCAAGAAGAAGGGGTAGGTAGATGCCTGATCCAGCCATGGAGAGAGAGATGCATGATCTATGAGCCAGACTCAAAGACATGGAGACAGCCCAAAGACGCACAATCAGTGCTGGGGATATTAGTGATTCTGAAAGTGAAATTGAGGCTGAACAAGAAGAAGAAGTTGCAGCAGAAGAAGCATCAAATGAATGGTTGATCAGAGCTATTGCAAGAATGGGTGCAAGAGCAAAAATGGACTTTCCAGTTTATGAGGGAAATCTGGATGCAGAGGAGCTTCTAGACTAGATCAGAGCTCTGGACACATACTTTGACTATGAAGATGTCGAAGAGGAAAAGAAAATCAAGCATGCTGTCACAAGATTGAAGGGACATGCAACATTGTGGTGGGATGAAGTACAAGCAGAAAAATGCTGCAAAGGCAAGAAGAAGATCAAAATGTGGGATAGAATGATCACAAAGATGAAGGCAAAATACATCCCCAGATGTTAACTCCCAAAATAGCACCGTCATTTTGGTCAGGTTTTACGGTGGATAGCATGGTTATTGATGGTTTCCTCAATTCATTGTTGAGTCTTTTAGCTGCAAAATTTTAGATTTTGGTTTGACTTAAATTTGGATTGTAAAGTCTTCTTTTTCAAAATTGTCATTTTTTACTTTCCACAGCTAACTTGTTTTCAAAGGTTCATTGTGCGATGTGGAAAGTGCCCACTTTCAACAGCTAAGGAGATCGTTTCACCAGTTGGTGCGCTGTTGAAAGTGTCAAATCTTAAAAGGTTCTTAAATTAGTTCTCTAGTGGCGCGCTGTCAAAGATACATGCTTTCAACAGCTAAGGAGGGTCTTCTACAAAGTGGCGCGATGTGGAAAGTGCATACTTTCCGCAGCTAACAGGGGCTTACAAAGAGGTACACTGAGGAAAATCAAGATTATCAACAGCTAACAGAGGCTGTACTCCCAGGTTGGCAGCATCAAATCAAACCTTTGTTTCCATATCAGACACTGTTCACAAAGGATCGTTTAGGATTTTTGAATTGCAAATGGAAAAATGACACTTAAACTTGCA
>ML776584.1:2079550-2089911 GCA_009831015.1 Picea engelmannii
ATCACAGTTTTCTTTTGCTGCTGTAATCAGATTTTCATCCATCTTATTTCTATACTCTGTTTAAATTAGTTCAGCTTATGCTCATGATTTGAATGGAGGAACTTCTCATTGCTTAGTGTGACCCTGCATTATTTATGTATTTGTTTGTATAAACCCTGCATTACATGTATTTGGTTGTCTAAGCTATATTCTTCACACCTTTCTTGTTATCTGACCTCTGATTTACAGTTTCTAAAAGCACTGGTTCATTAAGTTATTCTGATAAGTAAATCCCTTCATTGTGCTTTCTTGGTATCCCATTGATCCACCTACTGAAAAGTATTCAATCCTTAAGTTACCAGGCATACTTAGTTTACAACCCTAAGTAGTTCCCTGGAGTGATAACACCAGAGATTACCAGATTACTCTGTTTCGAAGAATGCAAAACCTGCGACAGAAGCTGATGATAGTGAAAGAATACACTGAAGAATTCTACAAGCTGAATGGCCTGAGATATGACATTCAAGATGAGATGAGCATCGTAACCATCAGAACGGTGGAATATGCTTATTATATGGCTCTGAAAGCTGAAGAGAAGCTGAGCCGAAAGCAGGGTCAGAGAGGCCGAGGTAGAAGTCAGCCCAGAGGAAAATCGGTTGCCCAGGATAAATATCAGAAACCCAAGGAGGACTGGAAGAAACCTCAGACTCGAACTAAAAGAGGTGGAATCTCATAGAAAGGGCAATATGTTGAACAGAGAGGATAACATACTAAGAAGAGAGGAGATTATGCTGATAATAATATTTTTCCTCGTACTAGAGGTAGAGGAAGAGGAAGAGGTGGAGTAATAACATGCTTCACATGTCAAAATACTAGACACAATTATTACAAGTGTCCATTCAAAAAGAAAGAAGGTGGAGAGGCTGAAATCGCCGAAGAACAAAGGTGGGATGTTGAGACAAAAGGCACTGAAGGCGGAAGATCGTTGATGATGCAAAAATCTCTTTTGACACCAGAGAAGGAGGTGGAGAGTTTAGTCCAAAGAACCAGACTTTTTTGAACTGCTTGCAAAACCAAGGATAGGGTATGCAAGGTCATCGCGTATAGTGGTAGCATGGATAATATCGCTTCTAAAGAGATGGTAGAAAAGATGGAGCTGGAGACGATTGATCATCCAAGCCCATACAGAGTTTCGTGGCTACAAAAAGGACATTAGGTAACTGTCACTAAACAATGTTTAGTTGAATTTAAGATAGGAGGATATAATGACAAGATACTCTGTGATGTCATTCCCATGGATGTTTGTCATCTATTGTTGGGTAGACCATGGAAATATGACAAGAATGTGATTCATCATGGGAGAATGAACACATACACCCTAGAGAAGAATGGGAGAACTCACATGTTGCTTCCAATCAAAGATAAGGAAGTGAAACCTAAAGTAATCAACATTGTACTTCTCATGAGTGGGAAGGAACTTCTTACTGAGGTTAAGAAGAAGGAGGATCCACAGTTCATTGTGGTTAGGAAAACAAAGAATGTTTTGACCGACACAAGGGTAGATGATTTACCAGAAGAGATTCAGGAACTGAACTACTGGAAGAGTTCACTGACATAGTAGTGGATGAACTACCTCATTCATTGCCACCGATCAGAAGTGTAATTCATCACATTGATCTCATATCAGGAGCCAGTTTTCCAAACAAAGTTACGTATAGATTGACACTGCAAGAGAATGAAGAAGTCATAAGACAAGTCTAGGGTTTGTTGGACAAAGGATTGGTCAGGGAAAGATTGAGTCCATGTGCTGTTCCGATAGTACTCAGTCCAAAGAAAGACAAAGGATGGAGGCTATGTACTGACTCGAGGGAGATTAACAAGATAACCATCAGGTACAAATTTCCACTGGCAAGGATGGATGATCTGATGGATTGCTTGAGTGGAGCAAAATACTTTTCAAAGATTGATTTGAAAAATGGTTATCATCAAATCCACATGAGAGAAGGTGATGAGTGGAAGACAACATTCAAAACAAATGAAGGGTTGTATGAATGGCTTGTTATGCCATTTGGCTTAACAAATGTGTCGAGTACCTTCATGAGGTTGATGAACGAAGTCCTGAGGGAGTTCATCGGAAAATTTGTCATTGTGTATTTAGATGACATACTAGCTTTCAGTAAAACAGTGGCAGAGCATCTGAAGCATTTCGCTACAGTGATGTAGAGGTTACACCAGGAGCAACTGTTAACAAACATGAAGAAATCCTCATTCATGAAGACATAACTCATTTACTTGGGATTTGTCATTTTTGCAAATGAGTTGAGGATGGATCCAGATAAGGTGGAGGTAATAAAAAATTTGCCATTATCGAAGAATATATTTGAGGTGAGAAGTTTTCACGGATTGGCTAGTTTCTACTGAAAATTCATTAGGAATTTCAGTGGAATTAATGCATCGATGATGGACACAGTGAAGAAAAGACACAAGTATTTTCACTAGACTGAATAGGCTGAGAAGAGTTTTAATCTATTGAAGAGGAATATTACGAAACAACCAATTCTGGTGTTGCCCGATTTCCAAAAGACATTTCAAGAGAAATGCGATGTGAGTGGATTTGCAATAGGGGCAGTCTTGAGTCAAGATGACAGGCTGATAGCATACTTCAGTGAGAAGATGCAAGAGGCGAATGTGAAATACTCCAGTTATGACAAGGAGTTTTATGCTTTCATACATGCATTGAAGAAATGGAGACACTACATGATTCCCAAGGAGTTTGTCTTATACAACGATAATCATGCACTGCAGTTTGTGACTCAACAAGAAAAGTTGAATCAGAGACATGTCAAATGGGTTGAATATATGACGAATTTTACTTTTGTGATTAAACATATTTCTGGTACTGCTAACAAAGTTGTTGATGCTTTGAGAAGGAAGTGTTTGTTGTTGCAGGAGTTCAGGATCAAAATGTTGGGTTTTGATGACCTCAGGAAGATGTATGGAGATGATCCAGATTTTAAGGAGGCGTATGAAGAAACTGAGAATCCAATTCTCAGGGATAGAAGCAAATGGACAGAATACATGATCCAGGAAGGATTATTTTTTAAAGGTAATCAACTGTGTATTTCGAAATGCTCCATGAGGGAGAATTTGTTGAAGGAGAAACACAATGGAGGATTGTTCGGGCACTTTGGTCACGACAATATGTTCACAAAATTGAATGAGTCATATTTTTTGCCAGGAATGCGAGCAGATGTCAAGAAATTCGTGGAAAGATGTAGAATTTTCCATCATTCGAAGGGAAGAAGACAGAATGTGGGGTTTTATCAACCATTTCCCATACCTGAGAAGTCATGGGATGCAATCAACATGGATTTCATATTGGGGTTGCCAAGAACACAAAGAGGTTTTGACTCAATCTTTGTGGTGGTGGATAGATTTTCCAAGATGGTACACTTCATTCCATGTCAGAAGACCAGTGATGCAACTCACATTGAGAACCTGTTTTTCAAAGAAGTCATTCGACTTCACGGCTTACCAAGGAGCATAGTTTTGGATTGAGACAATAAGTTTGTAGGACACTTTTGGAGAACCTTATGGAAGAAGCTGGGAACTAACTTGTCATTTAGTTCAGCTTATCATCCTCAGGCAGATGGACAAACAGAAGTGGTAAATAGAAGTCTAGGAGACTTGCTAAGAAGCCTTGTAATAGAACACCATAGCCAGTGGGACAACATATTACCATAGGCAGAATTTGCTTATAATGACTCAGTTAACAAGAGCACAGGGCAGAGTCCATTTCAGATTGTCTATGGCGTGCAACCGAGAGAAATTTATGAATTGAGAGATTCAAAATAGAATGCGACTAGGAGCATTAGTGCAAAAGATTTCACAAAGCCAATGAAGGAACTTCACAGCCGAGTGAAGGAGCGATTGCAGAGTTCGAACTAGGAATATAAACACAGAGCAGATCAACACAGGAGACAATTTCAATTTGAGGTTGGTGATTTGATTCTAGCACATTTGAGGAAGGAAAGGTTCCCAAGAGGAACACATAATAAACTGAAGATGAAGAAAATCGGACCATGTAGGGTCTTGAAGAAATTTGGGGCGAATGCTTACGAGATTGAACTACCCGATGGGATCAAAATTTCTCTGATATTCAATATCTTAGATTTGTACCCATATAAAGCTGAGGAAGCAGGGACATGAAATGAACAACTAGTGATCCAGTGGACAAAGAAGATGCCAGTTGCAGATAAGCCACAGATGGAATGCATACTGGACAAAAGAGTGAGCAAGAAGTCCAGACAAAAGAAATACTTTGAATATTTGGTGAAGTGGAAAGGCCATCCAGTTGAAGATTCCAGTTGGGAGAATGAAGAAGAGATCCAGAGGCATGGACAAACCATGTGTGAGTTGATGAACAGGAGCCCATGAAAATTTTCAAGGAAGGGAGTATGATGCAGGAGCATCTCAAGCGAGCCAGCGCGGAAGAAAAAGACAGTTGGACAAGTGCCTAGCACAAATTTTGAATTTGTCTTGAAGTAAATGCGCTAACCTTAAATGAATCCATTAAGAAGGAGTGCCATTGTAAAATGTAATCGGACCTTCAGCAATTTTCTCTCGTCCTTAGTAGGTAGAAGGCATTTATAGTAGTTAATGGAGGTAGGTAGAATTGAATATTAGATTAGACAGTTTTAGAGTGCAAGAGGGAAATAGGATATAGACACCCTCATTGTGTATTGTAACATTATTATGATGATGAAGAGCATAGAGGAGAAGTAGAGAGAGAGAGATCTGTGTAGCAGACTCCATGTATAGAAGTTCTGAATTAATAAAAGAAAGTTGTGATTCAAACTCATGGTGTTCATATATTCTCTATGTATGCATCTTTGAATGTTATGCTCATGAATGTTTTACTCTTTCTATCATGCAATTGCTTTTATGCTATGTATGAATGATTTCTTGTTGAATGTCTGAAATCTGAGAGAGAGAGAGAGTAAGGGAAATGAACTTCAATTGTTTCTCTATCTGAGCAAGAATTCCGCAAGGAGTGCATTGACAAAGGGTTTAGAGGATTGTCTCTGAAAGATCAGATTAGATAGCTTTTGTTCTCATTCCCATAGAAGTGCAGTTAGGTATAGGAGCCATGCAAGGAGTGCACAGACTGAGTAAAGCCTCAGGGTTGTGAACCTGAGAAAAGTATTGAGAGACTGTTGTTCCAGGTGTGCGCAGAGTCGAAGGGAGTCAAGCATTTGAAAGTGTTTGAAGTTTTGTCGCAAGGAGTGCGAGCAGGGGTTTTCTGAAAGGCTCAGAGTTGGAGAAATTTCAGAAGGATTTGAAGCCTTCAAAGTCGTTGGAGGAAGGCAAAGAGGCCAAGCACCTTGAAATTTTGAAGGGAGGCGTAGAGACGTCGAATCGCAGGAGGATAAGTTCTCAAGGAAAGTGACGGACGGTCAGAATTCTCTGTGGAGAATTCATGAAGTCCCGTGAGCCATTAGATCTCACGGAGTAGCAGGGAAGTTACAATGAGTGATTCAAAATGTTCTAAGCTGAGGAGGAGTAGGACCGTAGATCCAAGCCACAAGGGCCATTGGATTTTCAAGCGGTTTCCTATTTAGGGATTTCATAGGTGGAAGTCCTGTAAAATTTGCAATGGGAATCGCGATATCTCGAAACGCGAAGTCCCAAAGGCTAGAAGGACAATGTGGGGCCAAAGGAGTCAGCAAGGTGCACAGGTGGTGCACTATCGACGTAGAATTCAACCGCGTTGACCATTTCGGAGTTTTGTGAGTCGAAATCCCCAAAGCCTTGCATTAGGACTCGCGAACTCACGAAGTGTGAAGTCCCAAAATGACGAGGAGTATAGTTGTGGGCCCAACACCGAAAAACATGTCGAAATATGACGTATCATGATTTCGGGGAATATAGCATTGGGATTTCAGGGTTCGTGGAGCAGATTTGCATGTCATCGCAACTCGTGAACTCACAGAAGCCGAAAAACCAGAGTTGATTGTTTCATAAGTTTGGGATTGAGAGGTCATAGTGTGCAGGCACTTAACCAGAGGATTCACGATATCGCGAAGTCTGACTCCCCGAAGCGTGAGGGAGGAATCTCACGAGGTTTCATTGTGGGTGAAAATTTCCCGAAAGGGATATAGAAGACTGTTTTAGAGTTCTTTGGGCCAAGGAGAGAAGAACAATCCTGTGTACGTGGACTTCCTGACTCGTGGGTTGAGGAGGGGCTACGTCACCATACCATTGAAAATGTTGTCTTGGATTCATATTATTCATCAATTTAGACATGGTTATATCCCAAGAATCCATCTGTGAATGAGAATGTGTCACATCAACCCAGATTTTCTAGTACTTCATCGATAATGGTGTAGGGAATTGATCTGGGATGTTTTCATCGAGTGAATTATAAAGAATTACATTAAATGAACATAAATTAAAGTGCATCATTAAAGAAGGAAAAGCTCAATAATGAAGAGACATAAGCATCAAATATAAACAAAAAAACTTGATAACAGAGTTCATCCCTAGTAGACTATGTCTTCGGGTCCTTCTCTCAAATGGGTAGGATTTTTCATTAGCTCAACAAAAGAATTTGGAAAAATACATAAGTATACCTCATTCTGAAATCAAGTTGTAGAAATGATGCTCAGATCAAAAAATAGACAACACCACTTAATTCATGGTGTCGAATTACCCAAAAATGACCATCTCCATGCCTTGACCTCACTTTGACACTTCGAGGCCCAAGAAGAAATTTGTCTCAGTTTTCGTGCCTGTGCAACCTTCAATTAATCAATGTACTTTCCTTGAACTACGTTCCCAGGCCACACCACACGTGCCCTTCCTTTCAAGGATTGATGAATTCTACTCTTATGTAAAATCACCGACATTCATTACAAAGTATGGGCCATTGGCCCCTTGGTTATGGCATGAGTATTAAGGCGTAGTGTGGGGAGGAGGTCTCGATGTCAAACCCGTGCACCTCCCCCTTTTGGATATATAGTTGAAACAATGTGTGTGTATATATATATATATATATATATATAATGTTGTTCCACCAATTTTGGTGCTGGCTCTATCCAAGTTGCTAACGATTCGAATACAGATGGATTTGGCATGCTCCGCGGACCCACCAATCCATATTTTTTTTCAAAAATCGGATATGGGTTGTCATTGGGATTTTCCCCCCTGCCACGTCGCAACCCCTGATTGGGCCATGTGGAAACCTCTCATTCGGCCGTGTCATCCACTACCATTTCAACCTATTGTGTGAGTGCCACATCATTGTATAGATACCACGTCCCTTCCAACTTTCCATGCCATATCACCATACAGACCGTATGAACTTCCACATGGAAAAATCCAATTAGTCCACGAATTGGTCTGGAAGTGCCAAAACTGGGTGACACATGGTAGCCTCTAGTGCTACCATGTCACCATGCTAACATTACCATGACACATGTCACCTTACGCTCCTACCACATGTGTTGTACATATTCTACGTCATCTGTACAAATGCTGACGTCAACAGTATGAATCTTGACTCATCCCCCTCTTGACTGGGCTAAGTTGACCAAACTTTGACAGCAAATATCTTTCGATCCGTGACTTTGTTTGACGATTCGTTTGTACCGTTAGAAATATTGTGACACGCTCTTCACCATAATGTTATTTTCACTGAGTTTTGGGAACTTTGGATTTTTTCCCTTTCTCTGTCTGCTGAGGCCATTCTGAGCATCCCTAGTTACCTCTGCGAGTTCTGAGTTGTTATTATCCTTCTATGGATCCTTTTTGGATCACACCTTCCCATAGATATATTTTTGGACCACCAAAATCTTTCATCAATCAATAAATAAGTGAGGGAAGAATCCCCTCACTTTACTTTTCTTTGCTTGGATGTGTGCCCTTTAATCCTACTCGAATATAATCAACATCATCGTTGGGTGAAGTCCTCATCCTTCTATTGAGGATGATATATTCCTGTAACTCATCCAATTACTCAAGAGAAAACTCATCAACTAAAGGTATTGGAACTTCCTCATCCTGATCCATGATCATGGGAGGCTAAAAACATTTCAAGTTCTCTACATTCACAACTGAGTAAATCTACATATAAGGTGGAAAATCTAGACAAAAATCATTGGTACCACTTTTATCCAAGAGGGTGAAGGGTACATAATGAATGGGCTGGTGTTTATTGCCTTCACCCTTCAATCTCTCCTTGTTGATGTGAAGCCATACCTGGTCTCCAGTCTGGAACTGATGATCAACCTTGTGATTATCATGTCAAGATTTATATTGTTCTTGACTTTTCTCCAACTATTCCCTAACTGCATAGTGCACCTGTTGGATCCTCTGGATGAACTTGTGGGCTCTATTCTCCGTTCTTTCTTCATTCACATCAGTATCTCTCCCATACATCAAGTCCAAAGGAACCTTGGGTAGGTACCTGAAACATGCCTCAAAATGTGAAATCCGAGTGGAGGAATGCAATACTCGATTGTAAGCATGCTATACATAGGGTATTTTTTCATCCCATAACTTGGGATGCTTGTTGCAGTAGCCTCAAAGAAAAAATAACATTTTTTTGTTTACCACCTCTATATGTTCATCGGTCTGTGGGTGGAAAGCAGTGCTCCTCTTAAAACAATTTTCCATCATTCTCCACAAGATTGTCCAAAAGTCCCCAAGGAATCAAGTATTTTAATCCAAGATAATAGATGTGGGTAATCCAAAGTGAACCCAAATGTACCGCAAGAAGATATTAGTAGTCTGCTCAACAATGATATTATTTTTACATGACATAAAGATACATATCTTTTTGAACCTATCCACTACAACATACAAATAGTCATGACCGCCTTTGGTCATTGGTAAACCCCCTAAAAAATCCATCAAGATACTTTCCCATTGATGGGATGGAACATGAAGTGGTGAGTATATCCCCAATTTTCTATTAGTGGGATTACAATTAGAACACATCACACACCCCTTTACATATTTAGTTACAATTTCTTTCATTCGAGGCCTGTAACAAAACCTTTGCAAATGAGCCATAGCTTTTCCTACCCCAAAATTCCCATACACAAGAGATGTGTGAGCTTCTTGTATTACATGCCACTCATTCACTTGTAGGAGTACATATCTTTCCAAAATGGTATAGTAGTTTTCCCTGCAGACAATAGTTCTCTACCTGTGCACCATGGTTTAGCTTCTCATATACTTCTTTAAAATATTCATAAATGGAATATTTCTCTACATAGATATCATTATATAAAGAAGTATTCTTCAAAATAATATAAGCAACAATAAGAGGTATATAAATCATATCGATTACCTTGTTACTTGTACCCGTTTTGTACATCATTACCAAATGAAATTGTTGTAGAAGACCCATCCATCTGTAGTGTCGAGATTGCTGCAGTTTGGTATGTTCTTGGAGATACTATAAGGATTGGTTATCTGTATGTATGATTTTTTCCTTCCCTAACAAGTAGTGCTTCCATTTATTTACACTTTGGAATAATGCATACAACCTTTTATCATATGTAGGATAGTTAACAATAACTTGGTTAAACGTTTTAGAGTGGTAACATATAGGCTTACGATATTCCATCAATACTGCACCCATGGAGTATCCTCTCGCACATGTCTTGATCTCAAAAGGCTATTGAACATTCAATAGTGCTAATACTGGTGTGGTGTTGATCTTCTCCTTCAAAGTGTCAAAATATTTTTGTTTCTTTCCTTCCCACTGAAAAGTGTTCTTCACAGTGGTTAAGGAATGCAAAGGAGTTGTTAATAAGGAGAAGTTTTAAATGAGCCTCCTCCAATAATGGAGTGCACCTAAGAATATCTGGACCTCGGTTAAACCTTTTGGCTCAGGACCATTTGCAATTACATCAATTTTGGAAGGATCAGTTTTTAATTGACCTCCTCCTACAATATGACCTAAGTATACGAGTGCAGTCTTGCCAAATTCACATTTAGACAATTTTACATACAATGTTTCCCTTTATAAAGTATCCAATACTTTATTTACATGCCTCACACATTCATCCCAAGTCCCGGAAAAAATAAGAATGTCATTTAAATGTATAATCACATAAATATTTAATAATGGTTTCTTAAAAGAATGTCATTTAAATAAGAATGTCATTTAAATATACAAGAATGTCATTTAAATGGTTTGTTAAAAGAGGCTTTATGGATAGAATTTGTTAAGAACCAAACATCAATATAGCATGAAAAAACCACAGGAAAAGTACTCAATGCCTTGAAACTGAGATAATTTCAGATAATAAGCCTCTTCGAGGGGGCAACCTCCTTTTACCCCACTTAAAATGTTCAAGTACAAGATGATT
>ML776584.1:2094025-2114659 GCA_009831015.1 Picea engelmannii
CTTGTGTCCTCATCATGAATTTCATGGGATGAATTTTCACTTTTGGGTGTCTTCTCTGTTATGAAATTTTTCATTACTTCCATGATCTTAGCTTCCATTGAATCCATCTTAGTATCCAACTTAGCTTCCATTGAATCCATATTGGCTTCCATTGAATCCATCTTAGTATCCATTGAATCCATCTTAGTATCCATTGAATCCCTCATCTCTTGTAGTTCATCTTTGGTTACTGTCTTCTTTTTTAAATCATTTATGTCCCTACGCATTTCTTCACCTTCATCAAGAGTCCAATTAAGATTTTCTGGAGGTTTATTTGGTGTAGGAGGTCCCTTTTTGGGTGGCATGTTGGCCAAATATCACTTTTGAGTCTTGATTTTGAGGTGGTTCTGCTAGACAATATTTATTCTGTTATATCTCCAAAGTTTTGGACCTTCTGGGTATGAAACTTTCCTTTAGGTATTTCTCTGATATTTCTTCTCTGCAATGCCACAGGTCTGATCAAAATTGGATGTGCCAAGTGGAATTTACGGTAACTTCCCCACAACTTGCCGATTTTTGGCCTTTCCAGGATATCTCACTTGTATAGAATGCCCCACACAAAATAATTGATATAAATTTATGAAACTCACACCCAAAATACTACAGAATGTCCACGATCCAATGCAATCAGTCCCACTCAAGTTGGATACTCTAGGAAGAAGTTATGACTGATTTACCTAGAACACCTTCTTGAGACTAGTCAATAGGGCTAGTCAGATACCCTATCTTACACAGGGTGTATATACAAATTTAAGATGACCCAGAATCTAAACCTTTTACCATAGATACAATACTAATTTCTGTAAATGGTCTCTAAAGGGAAGGGTCTGAAACATTACAGAAACATTTTTATAGCGAAAATTCCTCAATGACTCATTTCAGGATGATTCCATAACCCTATCTTGTACAGGCTGTATCTCCGAAATTATAAGGCCTCAGGAGCTGAATTTTGAACCCAACGTACCTTGATCCATATAATAAATACCCTCCAAGTGGTTCCTTCTGAAACATTGTATAAAAAATGTTATAGCAAAAATTTCACGGTGTCTCAGATGTAGCAGCGAAACCCCAAGACCTTGAGCTCTGATACCATATGTTAAGAACCAAACATCAATATAGCATGAAAAAACCACAGGAAAAGTACTCAATGCCTTGAAACTGAGATAATTTCAGATAATAAGCATCTTCAAGGGGGCAGCCTCCTTTTACCCCACTTAAAATGTTCAAGTACAAGATGATTCAAAATGAAAATGTCTCCTTGGTATATATAGGAGACTAGGAGGTATAATTACAAATAATGGCCTAAAGTCGACATAATTAAAATAAAATTACTAATCTAAATTACAACTAATGTCCTAAGCCGACATAAATAAAATAGCATTACTAATCTAATATGCCCCAATTAAGGGGTAACGAGCCAACATCAGGGCTTAACAGAATTATGAGAATGATGTGAATTCTCAGAGGAAGAAGAACTAGAACTTGAAGGTGAAGATGGAGGCTTAGGAGGATCTCTTCCATCCCCTTGGTTTACCGAAGCATCATCATCAACATGTGCTTCCTTTTTCTTCCCTTTCTTCTTCATCCTCTTCTCGTAATATCCATACATTCGTTCGACCATTTCTGACATGCGATAAAATACCATGTGAAAGTTTTTCCCATGTTCATCACGCTTGTAATCTTCTTCCATTTTCTTCCTTTGGGATGCAGGGACAACTTCACGATTAAAAGTATTAAGACTTCCTTAACCCTATTTATGCCTGGCCCTAGTAAGGATTCACACTCAAAAATTCAAGTCAAAGATGATTTCTCTGATACCAACACGATCCAAGATCTTTTCATTGACTGACTTATAAAGAATTGCATTAAATGAGCATAAATTAAAGTGCACCATTAAAGAAGGAAAATCTTCTTGGATTACTAAGAGGGGGGTGAATCAGTAATAGAGAAATCTAATCCATTTTAACCATATAATGCAAGTGCTATATGAATGTATCATTATCATCCAATATTTGCAGAGGAAATAAACAATGAGCAAATGAAAAATCATACACATACACAGTACACCAATGTTTTTAAGTGGAAACCCAAAGTGGGAGAAAACCAAAAAATGTTTTTTCTTATATGTGTTGAAGAATTACATTAATTGGAAGCACTAACTTCCGTTTTTTTCTAGCTGCAACTAGAAGGAGGCACCAACCCCCTAGTTTCTCAGGATATAACCTAAGGGAAGCTCCAACTCCCTAATTCTATGGCTACAACCAGAAGGAGGCTACAACCCCCTATGTTCTCCGGATACAACCAGAAGGTTGATAGAACCACCTGTCCTTGCCCTATCCAACCACCCTGAAGTAAAATTATAATGATGGAACCACTGTCAAACTATCGTTGTAAGATATACCACTGTACAACTGTATCAACCTGTACCATTGACCTACAACCAACCTGTACAACCTCCCAGTAGTCAATTTGTACTTGAACTAAACATGTATCAACAAAGTACAACATATACGTGACCTATAGTTCTGCAACTTGCATATGTATGCACCCTATATGTTATGCAACCCTCGCATGTACGTGACCAAACTGTTATGCAACTTCCATGTGCCTTATGAAAACTAGGTTTTTCTTTCTTCTGAAAACTTCTAACCCTTTGCAACTTATTTCACATAGATATGTGACCTGTCACTATATCCATACTGTAACTGTACTCTGTCCATGCATCCTCATACATAACCTTTACCCAATGCATATATATCTCGCTAGTTATGTGCCATATAGGTGTGCGTAATCATGAACAAGTATAATAACCCTCACATGATCTATTCATCAAACCCTTTCTGATATTCAGCCTCTCAATACATCAACCACTTCACAAATACAAGATCTCAACCATGTACCACAAACCCTTATCCATATGCCAAGAAATACAAGATGTGCCTCAATTCTAACAAGAAGTATCAATGATAAATATACCAACACTGTCTTTCTGTAGATCTAAATTATACAAAAGCTCCCATGAATTCACTAGTCTCTCTAGGGAGAATCCTTCAATCTCCATAACCATTTCTCATGTGTACATCAAAATCCAACTATTCATAGAGATAAGACATACCTTTTGAAGCAATGGATAGATATTCTATATCTAAGCACTGTAGAGCTTCCCAGGAACTTGATCTTAGAATCTAGAACCTTGGCATCTTCATCTTCTCAAGTTTCCATGGATTTACCAACATGTACGCACCCTAATACACTACTAGCCCACGTACGTACACACCCTAATACGTTGTTAACTCGCATATGTACGCACACTAATACACTGTCATCCCGCATGCGCCTAAAAAATTAGTTTTTTTTAGTATTCATTGTAATTCTAAAACTTTCACCATCAACCCTTAGTACTACCTTAGACTTTCACAACTTTAGATGTATCAGTGAGTACTTGCAAAAAGCCTTACACAACAAAGGATATTCAATGTGCTCAAGTGTGTTTAAATGAGAGAGCCTTGCCTCTTATTTATACTTTCATGTAGCATTCCACTTTCCTTATTTTAAGGAGTTCTCCATTAACTTTATTATTTAAATAATTTCTTTTGCAAACACATTGAATTTTTGGTGCTTCTAGATGACTCATGAGGGTTCTCCAACTTCACATGGCCATAACTATCTAACCGTGAGGAGTTATGTGACATTCCACATACCACCAGAAATGGAATGACATGCACTATACATCTAGAATAGTCTTAGCTACAAATATATAAGAAATCATACCATTATCCACCAAAAAAAGTTCGGTCCATTACCCAAATATTTTTTCTACCAAAATTCGCTACAGTACTTTCTTCAAGGGTTGACATCAATGACAATTGACCCAATTAATCAACAATATCCGCCTTTGGAATTGATGGAAACACTCTGATGCAATAATGAAGTCATGTCATGCAATACTGAAATCATATCGTTCATGCTCCCCCTAGAACCATGCCTCTTTATTTTTCATCTCTGTGACCAATGCTCCCCCTAGAACCATGCATCTATCCTCTGCATATGATAAATATCTCCCCCTTTGTCATGAATGGAAAATGTATCTTTCCATCCAGGGAGGCTCCGCCTAACTGAAAAGGTTATCAAAATGTATGTCACCTATTCTTCTATGACATAACCAACTTTCATCTTCCTTTCCTAGAAAACACTTTTCATTTCCAATTTCACTTAATACATATATGTTGCTTGAAGTTCTCATAGATGTTGCAATCAATTTTCATGAACATTATTTTCTTATATCACACTTTTGTGAATCGAAAGTAAATTTATGACCTTGGTCACATATTTGACTCACACGTAGAATATTATGTTTCATATTTTCTACTAGTAGAACATTTTCTTCCTTGGTATTCTTGTTTCCAATTCTAATTGTGCCTTTTCCAATGATTTTAGTTGAATCATCATTTCTAAAGGAGATTGATCCATCTCTTTCCTTTCTTGATGTAATAAACATGTCTCTATAACCTGTCATGTGTTTTGAACAACCAATATCAACATACCAGCCATATTTCTTCTTCTTAGCTTGTAGAGCGAGTGTGCATTTTTCATTGCTATACTGATTATGTTTCCTTATCCATGTCCTTTTTTGAGGTTCCTGTATGTGACTGTTGTTTTTCGGTTGTGGTTCTCTAGGAGGGACTGTCATTCTGCAATATTTGGCCATGTGTCCAAAGTTTTTACATTTGTAGCATTCCACTTCATTTCTGAAAGATTCAAGCATGTTGTAACTTATTCTTTGTGGATCACTAGGCCTTATTTGTTAAATCTTTTGTGTATGACTTTCAAAGTTGTTTATGTTCTTGTTGTTAGCTCTGTAATTCACAACTTTATGTTCAAAATTATTACATGCATAACATAAACCAAAAAAGATATTTTGATACCTGGGAGTTGAAGATATTTTGAAAGGAGGTACTCTTATGAATCCTTCTTCTTCCTAAGGCTTATCTCTTTCTGTCGGTTGTTAATTCTGAAATATGAATCTTCTCGATGGAGGAGTCTCCTTGTAATATTATTTGTAGATATTCCTATCCCTTTGATTATTTCTGCATAGCTTTTTGGATATGTTTCTTGCTCTGTTGTTTTGGAGCTTGATCCCTTTTCTGTCTAATTGTATCCAAGTCTTGACTTATCATGATGAGGTTTTTGACTGCTGATAATTCCATTCAAAAATTTTGAGTTGTTCTGCATATTTTTATTTTGAATATCCTTTCTTAGTGTGACAATCTCTACTTCCAAATTTTCAATGATCATGTCTCTTCTTTGTAGCTATTCTTTCACTGATTCTTCAATTCTTTTATCTTCTTCAATTTGAACCTTTAAATTTGTGATCATTTGTTCTAGTTCACGAGTGTCTTCTTTCTTGTCTAGTTCCACTTGTAGTTTCTTGTTTTTCTTCTTTTCTTTTTTGATAACTTCTATGGCACACAATAATTATTCTTGGTAGTCAACTTTTTCCTCTTCATATTTTTCTTCGGCCTCTTCATATTCTTCTTTAGAGACTTTTTTATCAGAGTCTTCTACTACCATGAATAGAACTCTTTTTGTCTCACTGCCACTAACTTCATCTTCATCTGATGATGAGATATCTTCTTTGGTGCATAAGCTTTTCTTGAAAACTTTCTTTGTGGTTATTTTTCCTTTATATGTTTGTTTGTTATTTAAGTAACCTTCATCATTTCTCTTTTTCTTATGAGGAAATTTGTTAGCAAAATGACCAATACAATCACAATTAAAACAAATCATAGGAAGCTTACCTCTATACCTACTGTTGGTTCTCTTGTTCACTCTTTTGACAAACTTGGACACTTCTTCATCATCTTCTGAGACGTCACTGCTGCTGCTATGTTCTCTTTTTTTTTTTCTTTACCTTTTTCTTTGACCTTTTGGATGATTTGAAAGATGCCTCTTTTATATCTGGATTTTCCTGTTCAGTTCTCATTTCATATGTTGTGAAGATTCCATGTAGTTCGTCCATGCTTATTGATTTTAGATCTACTCTTTCTTCTAGTGATGATATCTTAGGGTCAAATATCATATGAAGATATCTTAGTACCTTTTGAACAATTACTGATTCTTTGTTTTCTTCTCCCAATCCCATTATTTCATTTACTATTTCATCGACTCGTAAAAAGTAATCTGCAATATTCTCATATTCATTCATCTTTAGTTGTTCAAACTGACCTTTGTAAGTTTCAAGCTTTGTTTCTTTGACTTTTGAATCTACTTCATAAATATTTTGAAGTTTTTCCCAAATCTCTTTAACAGATTTACAATGTGCAACTTTGGTGAATATCGATTCTCCAAGACCATTCAAAAGTGCATTTGTGGATTTGGAATTATTATGACCAAGTTTCATTGCTTGGTCATTTGTCGGTAAAACTACTAGTACTGTGTATCCATCGACAATTGATTGTCAAATTTCAAATCCATGTGCCTGTATATATGTCTTCATCTTTATGCTCCAAAATGCATACTTATGTCCATCAAACTGTGGTATTCCATTTTTATACATGTTGTTTCTCTCTGTGATCTACCTTTCAGTGGTGAAACGGATTTCTAAAGGAACCTTCTATGATACCAATTGTTGGATTACTGAGAGGGGGTGTGAATCAGTAATAGAGAAATCTAATCCTTTTTAACCATATAATGAAATTGTTATATCAATATATAATTATCATCCAATATTTGCAGATTAAATAAACAATTAACAAATGAACAATCATAGGCATACAAAGTACACCAGTGTTTTTAGGTGGAAACACAAAGTGGGAAAAAACCACATAATGGTTTTCCTTATAGGTCTTGACGAATTACATTCATTGGAAGCACCAACTTCCTTTGTTTTCTAGTTGCAACAAGAAGGAGGCTCCAACCCCCTAGTTTATGAGGCTACAACCTGAGGGAAGTTCCAACTCCCCAATTCTATGGCTACAACTAGAAGGAGGCTACAATCCCCTATGTTCTCCAACTACAAATGAAAGGTGGCTAAAACCACCTATCATTTCCTCGTCCAACCTCCATAAAGTAGAAGTAGAATGATGGAACCACTATCACGGTATCACTATGAGATATACCATTGTACAAATGTATCGACCTGTACCACTGACCTGCAACCAACCTGTACAACTACCCTGTAATCAATCTGTACCTGAAATGAACATGTATAAAAAAAGTACAATAGATATGTGACCTGTAGTTCTGCAACCTATGTATGTACACACCCTATATGTTATGTATCCCATGTATATATGCGACCAAACTATTATGCAACATGTGTATTGATGTAGAACCCCCTTCTCTCCAAGGGTTGCACGACCTCCCAGTCTAGGATCGTCTCAAGACTGAACTGAAACAATCTTCGATTCCTTGCTGGAACCTCTAAGAAACAACACAAAGTTATTTACAAAATTACACCTGCATGCAGAAGCTCTAGGTGTAAGTATTATCGACATGACCGTGCCTTATGACCACATGATTATCCAAAAATGTGCATCACAATTTCATGTATCGGCTATAGGAGTCAACCGGCTCTCCGTCTTTCAAACTCTTGAGTCCCAAAATTCCAACAAGGGCCTAGCACATTCTAGATCCTCCCTTATCCTTCACCCATATGACCCTTCACTACGACCTAGGGCCAATCCTTCCCAATGCATCCGTATTTCGTGTATCGAGAACTCCTCATGCAATTAACCTCCATTCTCTCGATCCTCCGATACCCAAAATTGTGAAATATTCAGATCAGATAAATGGTCCACAGTAGCTCTCCAGTGAATGACTATGATCAAATCGTGATTTCACATTTCGTGAATTCTCAAAACTCTGCCCTTTGAAATTTCCACTTTGGGAGTCAGGGAAATGTTGATCTCATGCCACGTAAAGCCTTTCAATGGACAGTCCCACTGATTTTGGGATTTCATGTTTCGGGGTTTCACGAATTTCACTCTACTTCTTCCAAATCCTTTAGTTTGTGAAATTCCGATAATTCCTCGCAACTAACCAGTGTGCTACTTCTCTGAGATATAATGGATTGAAAGATTTCATCTTCTCCTGAATGAAACTTAACACTCGATCTTATTCAGTCTTCAAAATTATTTTCTGAAGAATTTCTTCTGCTTGATCCTCCATACTTGTTCTTCCTTCAAACTTTCAATTTTTGCGTTGCACCTTTGAATGCTTCAACTCTTCAAAACTTAGAAACATTTCTTAGTGTTTCCTCTCAAGACTTAAAACCACTAAACCTCCTGAGATTCTGGTATATGATACTTAAATCTTGTCCCAAGCACACACTTTCACTCTTTGTCTTTTTCAAAAGACTTTCTGACACCATCCTAGCATACTCTGTGCTCAACTTCCTGAGCTTTCAAACTTTAACAAAAGTTTTCTCCTACATGCACTCCTTGTGATCCATATGCATACTTTGCATATGGAAATTCCCCGCTATCTCTTTTGAGCTTTAAGTCGAAAAATATTTCTTCACACGCACTCCTTGCAAAATATTACAGAAGAGAAACAATTGAACTCATTCAATTATTTATTCATTCACTATAAACATCATCCATTCAAAAACACATAACAACACAGTCAAACTATAAACAATATCAACATTGTACATTTGGGTCATTTTACTCTATTCTATTCATTTCAAAGAAAACATAATTATAGTGGCTATCTCCTATAGATACAAAATGAAAACTTGTCTAAGGACTCAAAGCTTTCTCTCTCTTCTTCCTTCTATCTAAATCCTAGTACATTGTACTCAAGGGGTTACCTACTCAACTTAGTTAATGCAACCTAATGAATAATATGGGAAATTATCCTACACCTGTAATACATTACAATCGTGTAAAGGATTTACAATTGTTTTGTCCCTTCAAACAGTGGCCCTACATTACACACTCTAATTAATTAACGAGAAAAACAAAAAAATCTCCACATCGCTACCAAGCTAGTTAAGGTAGATTTTGGCTCCTTCTATGCATCGAGGTGTCAACTTCAATTCCACATCCACCTTTCTTTTGATGTGATTTTGATTCTCTTGCATCATGTATTCCTTCTAAATACTAGGTTTTTCTTTCTTCTAAAAAATTTATGACCCTCTGCAACTTCTTTCACATAGATCTGCAACCTGTCACTGTATCCATACTATAATTGTACTTTGTGCATGCATACTCATACATAACATTTACCCAAAGAATATATAAATCTCTCTAGTCATGTGCCATATAGGTGTGTGTAATTGTGAACAACTATAATAACCCTCACATGATCTAGTCATCAAACCCTTTCTGATATTCATCCTCTCAATACATCAACCACTTCACAAATACAAGCTCTCAACCATATACCACAAACCCTTATCCATATGTAAATAAATACAAGATGTGCCTCAATTATAACAAGAAGTATCAATGATAAATATGCCATCATTGTATTTTTGTAGACATGACTTATACAAAATATCCCATGCAACCACTAGTCTCTCTAGGGAGAATTCTCAAATATCCATAACCATATTTCATGCATACATCAAAATCCAACTACTCATAGAGATACAACATACCTTTTGAAGAAATCGATATATCTCATGTATGTGAGCACTATAGACCTTCCCGGGAACTTGATCTCAGAATCTAGAACCTCTGCATCTTCATCTTCTCAAGTTTCCACGACTTTACCGACATGTACGCACCCTAATACATTACTAGTTGGCTTACATACACACCCTAATACACAATAAACCCGCGTATGTATGCACCCTAATACACTGTCAGATCGCATATGCCTCAAAAATTAGGGTTTCTTAGTATTCACTGTAATTCAAAAACTTTCATCGTCAACCCTTCGTACTACCTCAAACTTTCACAACTTCAGATGTATCAATGAGTACTTGCAATAAGCCTTACAAAAAAAAAGATATTCAATGTGTTCAAGTGTGTTTAAATGAGAGAGCCTTGACTCTTATTTATACTTTCATGTAGCATTCTACTTTCCTTATTTTAAGGAGTTCTCCATTAAATTTATTATTGAAATAATTTCTTTTGCAAACACGTTGACTTCTTGGGGCTTCTAGATGACTCATGAGGGTTCTCCAACTTCACATGGCCATAACTCTCTACCCATGAGGATTTATGTGACGTTCCACATACCAACGGAAATGGCATGACATGTAATATCCATATAGAATAGTCTTACCTGCAAATAGATAAAAAATCAGACCATTATCCATCAAACAAACTTGGTTCCATTACCCAAACCTTTATGCTACTAGAATTCTCTATCGGACTTTCTTCAAGGGTTGGCATCAATGACAATTGACCCAATAAATCAACATAGCTAAATAATGAAGAGACATAAGCATCAAATATGAATACAAAAAATTGATAACAGAGTTTGTCCCTAGTGGACTACCTCTCTGGGTCCTGATCTCAAATGGGTAGGCTTTTTCATTAACTCAGCACAAGAATTTGGAAAAATACATAAATATACCTCATTGTTAAATCCAGCTACAAAAATAATGCTCAAATCAGAAAAGAGACAGCACCACTAAATTTGTGGCATCGAATAACCCAAAAATGATTGTCTCCATGCCTCGATCTAACTCTGGCACTCCCATGCCCAAGAAGAAATCCATCTCGATTTTCATTCCCCTCTACAACTTGCAATTAATGATTGTACTTACCTCTAAATATGTTCCCATACTGCACCACACATTCCCCTCCTATCAAGGCTTGGTAGATTCAACTCTTAAGTAAAATCGTCGACGTTCATTACAAAGTATGGGCCATTGGCGCATTGGTTATGGTGTGAGTATTAAGGTGTAGCATGGGGAGGAGGTCCTAGTGTCAAACCCGCGGGCCTCCCCCTTTTGGATATATAGTTGAAAAAATGTATATATATATATATATATATAATGTTGTTCCACCAATTTTTGTGGTGGCTCTATCCAAGGCGTTAATGATTAGAACATGGTCGGATTTGGCATGGTCTGACAGATTTGGTGGACTCACCAATCCATATTTGTTTTAAAAAATCGGATATGGGATATCATTTGGATTTTCCCCCCTACCATGTGGCAGCCCCTGATTGGGCCATGTGGAAACCTCTCATTCGTCCACACCATCCACTACCATGTCAGCCTATCGTGTGAGCACCACGTCATCATACGGATTCGACGTCCCTGCCAAATCAGCATGCGATGTCACTGTACAGAATGTACATCATGCCATGTGGAAAAATCCTATTGGTCCATGGATTGGTCAAGAAGTGCCAAAACTAGGTGACAAGTGGTAGCATCTATTGTTTCCATGTCACCATGTTGACGTCATGATGACATTAGCATGACACATGTCACCTTCTGCTCCTGCCACATGTGTTGTATGAATGCTGACATCATCCATATGGATGTTGACCTCAGTAGTATGGATGCTGACTCATCCCCTTGCTGATTGCGCTAGGTTGACCAAACTGTGACCGTGAATATCTTTCAATCTGTAACTCTGTATGATGAGCCATTTGCATCATTATAAATCTTGCAACGCACTCTTCACGATAATGACATTTTCATTGAGTTTTGGGAACTTTGAATTTTTTCCCTTTCTCTATCTATTGAGGCCATTATGAGCATCCTAAGTTGCCTCTGTGAGTTTTGAGTTGTTCTTATCCTTCTTTGGATCCTTTTTGGATCAGGAATGGATCATTTACTCAAGTTTCATTTAGGCACAAAGGTTGACACAAATCTATATTTCACATGTCTTCATTGGTTGCACCACCATCGGACTAATCCACTCTATCTCTTCCATGGGAAAATTGATCCTAACATTCAACATATGTTTTAGCTCCCTATGCACCTTCTCCTTGTACTTTGGCTTGAGGAAATATAATATCATTTTTAAAGGTTTAACATCTAGATTTAACTTAATTTTCATGGCCCAAGGGATCTTGCAATTCCCTTCATCTATGACAAGCTTCATGAAATAGGATATTCATATTCTTTTAATAATTCAACCACTTGGTTTATTATTTTCTTGTCCAAATAATCTGCAATGATGTTCATATTCGGTGCTTCTTCCGAAACAATATTATGTTTTTTCATATTAATATGCAAGTCATAGTCCGATTCGTTGTTATCTAAAGCATTGCCTTCAACCAGACACTCTCCCTTGGTTTCATTGATTTATATTCCTCTAGGGTCATCTCCATCAACATCGTCATTTCAATTTACCAGAAGTGAACCACCACGTTAATTTTTTCCATTAGGTTGTGTTAGGCGTAGACGACCTTCAGTGTAATACTCTGGTTTTGAGTCCCCTAATTTATAATCTATTTTGTTTATTTGATGAAAGGACATAGTACCTGAACAATTAAAACATGCCATAGTTCCAAGGAAACGTAATAACTTGAACATTGCAAATAATAAAATACATCATTGATTGCAAGAAAGACAAGGACAAGAGTTACAGGGGGCTATGATTCAACAAGAGAGGGAGATAAAGGTATTAATTTTTTTATTATATTTTATTTACCCGTCATGGTTTCAATTGAGAAAAGTGGTTACATGAGATTCTTTGGAAAAGACCATGTGGTTCTCAATTTCCAAGTAAATATATAAAACCCTCTTTCGGCTATTTGGGGTTTCACTCTTTCACTCTTTCACTCTTTCATTTGGTTCTTCATCAATTATTCCTCATTCATTCATGTTGTTGGTTGGGGACATGGGAACAAATTCTTTGGGAGAATAAACCATTGTTTTGTTGTCTATAGTAATTATTGGTGTATTAAAACAAATAATTGTTGCATTTATTCTTGAGATGCATTGGCATGTGATAAACTCTCCTTATAACTCTGAATACTTAGCTCCCTAGCATGGAGATTCTTGACAAAATTCATTGGATCCATAAAAAGAAGTGTACAACCTGAGGGATTGTGTAACAATGAAGGGGGTTCATTGTCTTTGGGTAGTGAAGGTTGGAGAGAAGAGAGATGGTATACGTTGGATTGTTGTATGTTGAGAAACTTGTGAGAGCTTCATTGTTGAATGGTTTGGGAAGCTGAGTGTTGCTCTGGATTCCATCCTTGTAGATTCATATCCATTTCACATAGGTGACCCATTTTTGTGACTTGGGACAATAATTTATAAGGTTGGGTGGAACATGCTTGGTCTGTAGCCAATTGGCGATTGATTTTATTACAAATAAGTTCTCTCCATCATTTGTTTATCTACTTGTATATTTATTTCCGTTGTGTATTGGTTATTATCTTTAAAATATGTATTTTTAATGTGTCTTTCTCCTGGTTATTGTTGTGCATGGAATCATTAATATTTATTTTTAAGAATAGCATGAATATTGAGTATTTCATGTGTGGTTATTGCATTTATTTCATACTTCATTATTAATTAATTGTTATCAGAATTCAAAATCATCTCTTGAAGTAGTGTTACCATCCTAGTTGTGGCTAGGTACATTATAGAGTTTTATTAGGGATAGGTTGTCTATCTGATGTATTCTTCCTAGATTCTTACCTAATGGTAGTCTGATATCAAGTCTATTTTTCAAAATATATTTGCTCCTCTTGGATGATCAATGATGTAATCAATTCTAGGTAGAACATTTTTGTTCTTCACACTTGATTTATTTATCTATCTAAATTCAATACATAGCCTCGATGTTGCATCCTTCCTTTTGAGAATGAGTATCAATGCTCCCCAAGGTGAATCACTTGAGCGTATGTACACTTAAACAATTATTCCAATTTTATTTGTAATTCTATTAATTATAGTGTACTAAACAAAAGGCTACATATCTTTCATGATACAAACATTAGTATGCATCAATCAAATTTAAAAAGAATAATTTTAAATTTTGTTGCTACACTGTGACATCTCCCCCAAAAAATAAAGGAAATAAAAATATTTTGAAAATTTAAAATTGCTGGAAATTAATTTCCATTTTTAGTAAATTCAAAATTGGAAAATGTTTTCCATTTATGGCAATTCTGAATTTCGAATTTTATAGTTGTAATAAATGATTTTGACTATTGGGCAGAGATCTGATTTGTCCCAACTAGATATTGGACAATGACATTTGTTAAAAAAAAATATCTTATATTGATTGCAGGAAGACAAATGGAACAACCATGTTACAAGTAGCTGACCATGAGTCCATGAGTGGGGAACTTGTTGGAACTATCCCTGGGCTGATTTCTACAAGTGGAAAATTAATGATTTGGCCATTGGCAGCCCCTGAAAATCAGGGATTTAGGAAGTTGCAAAAATTCCCAAGGAAGGGAAAAGACCTAGGCAAGTTACAAATAAGCATATGTGAGGAGGAAGGACGCTACTAAGAATGTTGGAGGAAAGATTCTAGCTTTTATTTATTTTTCCACCTGCTGTTATGAACACTAGAAAGATGTGAGACAAGGAAAGAGGACTGAATTGAAGGACTGTGTTGCAGAGGGATTTCCAAGTTCGCCCTTATGGACTCATGGTCAGCCTAGGGGGTGAATCAAGCAAGAAATTGTGGTTTCTCGGTTCTACGGTTGGGAGGAACATGGTTGTTCCGTTTGTTTTTTCCGCAAGTTAGTCTAGATATGTTACTCTAAACCCCATCTATCTGAATGATGTATTTGTTAGATATACTATTCCTATTATAGTTATATGGAAAATAGTTCTGGTGTTCTTTGTGTAAATGTTCGTATAACTGTTGTAAGTTTTTCCTGTACCTAAATAATTCGATATTTTACCTTTGTTGAACGAATTGGTTGTTGTTTCGAATGGGATTCTTAATGATGGTATTCATGTTATAACCTAGACAATGGCTATTTGAGAATGCAATAATAGACGGTAGCATCTAATTGTGGAATTATTTTCTGGAAATGTCATTTTGATTTCATAAAAATATATATCGAATACTTAACCGTGGACAAAAGAAGTATTATATGCGTACCTACGATTCCACAACTATTTAACAGAATTGAGTATTAATATCAAGGAATGAACATAGTGCATTATTATATAGTTTCCAAGCCTAAAATAGATCCGAATTATATACGAATAGAGCATAGATATTTAAGTAGGTTTTAAACCCTACCAGAGTCGAATAAACGCGAACAGAGCAAGTGTATATGTACATATAGGCTTCAAACCTTATCAGAGTCAAATAAACATGAACATAACAAATATATATATATATATATAGGCTTAGAACCTGAACAATATATATATATATATATATATATATATATATATATATGAGTAAGGTGAATACAGATATATATATATATATATATATAGGTTTCCAAACCTTAAAACAGATTCAGATATACGTGAATAGGCCAAATACATATTATAGATTCTGAAAAATCTTAACTAGAAAATGATCTGTATACCAAAAGAACAGAGCGAACAAATCTATTTATGCACAAGTGTAATACAATCAATATAAGAGAAAACATAGAGTAACAATGCACAAATAAAATTATGTTCTCATTTTCAATGATTGAAACTGAGCAGAGATGAAACATGTGATAGTACATGAACAGGACCCTTATTATGCGCACATAAGTTCAAAACTTGAAAATAGAATCGAATACTTGACAAGGAGCGAACAGTACTAGAATAGGCTTTTAATTCCATTTTGTAACCTTCAATCAAAGGGTTGAAACATAGGGGAGCGATTCCATTATAGAGTAACTAGCAAACACATTGCTTTATATCTATTAAAAAGTTTTCAAGAAAAAGTCCAATTAGACAGTTATCGGTAACAAATGACTACCCAGGCTCATCAACAGGATCCAATACTAATGGCCAGTGCGACTAGTAAGAATTTTCTGAATACATTAAATCATAGGAGCAATGTATAGAGCGCCGAAGATAAGTTTTTCCCAACAGTAGAACGCTACTCAAATAGGATTTCCATACTTATTACGTAAGGAGCATTTTGAGAACCCTTTGTTATGGAAACCAAGTACCTTAGGCATGTTGAACATAAGGCGATACCTACGTCGAGAAGCGAACACCCCTACACTCGACCATCACAGGAAGATGTTAGAAAAGTATTAAAAAAAAAAAAAAAAACTTCAAGTTTATAAAATCAAATAGATGAGTTCCACAGGGATACCGGCCTGCTTAACTTAAAAATTCCACGACCTCCAGTGGTCGTGCCTAGTTTCTGATCATGTCCCTGGCCGAAGAAAGGGATACCTGGAACTCCTGGTGGGTACCTCGCAAACGAGAGCAAAGTCCCACCATTAATACAATGATATCCCTTTTCAAGCAAAGCTTTAAACAAAAGGGTTGACAGAGAAAGTAACACTGTGAACCAAAGAAGACCAAACTTCCTTAAACAATACTTTGCACAACAATTATAAAGAATCTGAGAAAACAACATTATATATAGAGAGATACAAACAATCAACTTGCCAGGATGTATTCAAGAAAAATGTACTAGCAGGCCATCACTTTATTACAAATAGAATGCATCAAACACAGAGGAAGACATAACGATAAACCCTTTCGGTGCTACACAGGGTCACCTCTGAAACAGTTGCCATTATTAGAGTTAAGTAAAAGATTCGAAAGAAATCCAAGAACAAAGGGTGCATGGCCACGATGGTGTAAAGTAAGGATTCTCAGTATTAACCCCTATCCCGACCTACATTTTAATGACATGAGAAATCACATAAACCCTGTTCCTATTACAGCAAGAAAAAACTCTCTTTAACACACTCGTGAACTCTCTGGTTTCCTTGTTAAAAAACTGAGGTTCGATAGTTCTATAGGGTCTTACCAGAAAGACAGTGGTTGCTATCGAATTCACCAACGTAGAGGCGACAACCCTCCCCTATGCAACAATGCTTAGTGAAGAACCTCCATTACGAAAAACACCAGAATGAAATGAGACTACCCAAACCCTAGATGGACGATTCACCACCCTTAACCATTCAGATATACAAGCCATGTGCTAGGGCTTGGATGGCACATTAGGATTGGTAAGGATAGGGGGACGAGGCGTCGAGACTGAAGCAAATTAAATTCCAGGTCAGAATCTTAACTACCCGTGACAGATGCACCTACCTTCTTTAAGAGTGGAAGATACATATAACCAAGACTCATCGATCGTTATACCTCAATCGATCGATCGTTATACCTCAATCTCTGTAGCACTCCTCTCGTTAAACCAACAAAACGAGAAGGGTTGTTAGTTAGTTACGTAGTGCGGGACAAGTAGGAAACTGGTTGTTATGATGGAAGCCCCAGTCATATTTTAACCAAGACGTAACATCAGAGGGGAGTGCATGGTTACCCACCATTAGTTTCATCCTTAATAACTATAGTCACCCGAGTACACCTCAATCCTAATGTCAACTCAGCCAGGTAAGAGTATAGGGGTTAATGCCAGAGTTTTGTTTGGTGCATGCAAGGTCCACTCCAACCCGACTCCCTTAATTAGGAGAGTGAAAAATACAACCTTTGCGTATGGGCAGACAAATTTAAATGTCAACATTTATATATATATTATGATATAGGAGTTTAGGAAAGGACCCTTTTGTCATTTGAAGCTTCTTGTTGTGTGAAAGTATTATGTTCAAGGGATACTCCAAACCCAAAGGAGATGTAAGCACCCACTTTATGAAATAATTAAAGAATAATGTCACTAAGATTTATTTTTTTTATGATAAATTAGAGGTTTATTACATACACTCCATCATTACCTACAAGTAAAAGAAAGTCTACAACAGGAAAATATGCTATAAAAAATAAAAGAGTGTGAGATTAAGGAATATGGATTACTTATGCATAAAAATATAATTTACATCAATAATTCCTAAGAACTTATGAATTTTATATTAAAATAAATGCATAATTTTCCATATGCTAGACATTTACCTGAAAACAGTTGCAACAACAATAGGGTAATTATTTTCACCATGTATGGAGAAGGATTTCGATGATTGCATTATCATATGTATAAAATGTCAAAGAGTAAAAGTTGAACATGGAAACCAAGTAGGTTTCCTATATCCATGACAAATTCTCGAGAAGAAATGAGAAGTTGTAACCATCGATATTGGGCCATAAAGAATCTAGTCTTATAACCCCATTAATAAAATAGGGGACAATGTAATAGAGTAGAGTTTAGTTTATTTTCTGATTAAAATAGTATTATGTATGCACAATAAGTATGTCCCTTCTCTATAATAGGTGATCCTATGAACTAATAGAAGCGCTTTCTTATTTTTGAAGCAAATTCTCTTTTCTCTCATTTTCTCTCTTGTTCTATGTTTTGGGGTTTTTCTTGTCTATTGTTGTTCTCTAGTTGTTGCTGCAACATTTACTATCTCCTGAATTGTTCCCTAGTTGAAAGTACACTATCCTCTAGTTATCGAGCCCTTTTCTAGATGGTGCACCCTCCTATGGATATTATGCCCTCCTATAGATAGCACACCCTCCTCTGGCAAGTGTGCCCTCATCTTCATAATTCCCTCCTCTGGCAAATGCGCCCTCCACTAGAAAGTGTGCCCTCACATCAAGAACTTAAAAGGGGTGTTGTATCTATCTTGATGGGTTATCAATTGGTATCAATACTCCATATACAAAGAAGAACCAATAACAAAAGAAAGAGAAGCAAGATAATTTTGTAAGCCATCCATATCTGATTTTCAACACAATTTGTTTTTGGGTTTTCTCGATATTGTTTTTGACAACTCACACCCTCCTCATGGTTTTTAGTTTATGGTGGATACACATATATCCACATAAGAGAGTATATTCACACATAAATTTATCCCTATAGCCCACATATCTCTCCCTCTATCTATTTCCACGGTTTCCTGGTCACCTCCATCTCACATTACAAAGTCCTATAGAAGCTCGCATTTCCATGGGTTTTTATCTCACTTTGCAAGTGAAATCTAAAACACCTTAAGCATCCATGGCTCCTTGAATCTTGATTTCATATGTGGGATATCTAATCTTACTACTATGTGACTCTCTTCCTAGACCATAGTTCCCAGAGCATAGTTCTCTTTGTCACCCATATATTCTTTAGTGTTTGGGTGTCAAGATTGACACTCAATGCAATTTTTCATGAAAAACATGCCTCCCAAGAGAGACCCCTTTTTATTTGACTCAGACTCTAATACATCCAATACATTAAAATACCTACCCATAGACCTTGATGAGCTAATGAGAATGCAAAAAAAGAGTAACCCAGATCCATTCCTCTTTCAGAGTAGGTTCCAAGTCCCTAAATTTGCGGGGAAAATGAATGGAGAGGTTGTGGACTCATGGATTCATAGAATATCCCCACATTTTAGAAATTTCACTTTCCTAACTAAGGAAATGAAACTCCAAATATTATCTCTCCAACTAGAAGGCCTAGCTCAAACTTGGTGGGACACTCAACTTGAAAACACCACATTGGTGGTAGATATAGGATCTTCCGAAAAATCTTCAGAGTCACCTATCAAAACATGGGAACAATTTTTTCAAGATTTGAGAGACCTTTTTAATCCACCTGAGTACCTTCATAGTTTGTGGACAGGATGGCTTCAAATCAAGCAATTACCTACACAAAATGTAGAAGCATACATTGATTACGTCTGCAAGATTCGACTCCATCTTCACATATCATATCCAAAAGAGGTATTAATTCTAAATTTAAACTGAGGATTGTTATCTCAATTCCTTAGAGAAGTAGAAATGTTTGAATACCTGAATTTGGATAAATATTTTAAAAGAGATTTGGATGTACAAATAAAGGTGTCCCCCTAAGGATGCACTCTTCAATCCTAACAAACCTATACCTCATCTCCTTCACATGATCATACAACTCAGACCTCATCTCTCCCAAATAATCATGTAACACCTCATCCCAACAATTCCAATCCCAACTCCCCGTGGTGTTCCTTGCACAAAACCCATTCCCACACGTTTGAAAATTGTGAAGTCTTAGATCCTTAAGGACTAATAAAACACTATTTACATAGGCCACTTCCACTCAAACCATCGATGACACCAAAATTTTTTCTATGGACAACCCCACTGAATTTGACCCCTCCCTAATTCTTATGACATATGACGATTCTAAAACCTCCCCATTACCCATGATTACACAAAATTTACAAATTAAACAATCCTCCAAATTCGAACTACCCGTCACCCCAAACCATATAAGCTCGGTTGTGTCCAAAAATATGCCCCCCACCTCTTGCTATCTAAATGTTGTACGACCACTTTTTCTATTGGTAAATTTAAATATTATGTCCTCTGTGATGTCTCTCCATTAGATTGTGCCAACAAACTCTTACATCTTCCATATTAACAACACTGAAACACTATGTATATGGCCAAAACCCACCAATATAAACTCTCAAAAGATGGACACACCTATGTTTTTACTGTAGCACCCCACAAACCCACCACACAAAAAAGGACCAATACCCATGTCCATCTAAACCAATGTGTTTCTCTCTCTCTCTAGTCTACCTTATTCAACCAGACAATACAACTCACCTAGTACCACAAGCCATGGCTCCCCTACTACAAAAATT
>ML776584.1:2114730-2133563 GCA_009831015.1 Picea engelmannii
ATATCATTCTATAAATGTGATTCTAGGATCTTCATTACCCAATTCCCCTTCTTACCAAGTACCACCATGAGAGCTAGATAAAATCAAGAAACAATTGACATAGCTCATAAAATCATGTCATATACAACCTTCCTCTTCCCCTTGTACATCCCCTTCCTTTGTAATCCCAAAGAAGGACACCATTGAGATGACCCTAGTCACTAAATACCATCCCCTTAATAACATTACGATCATGGAACGATATGCCCTACCTTAGATTAAGGATTTTTTGTACATTTTGCAAGGTTCTCAGTGGTTCACTAAGTTATATTTGACATTTGGATACGATCAAGTCAGAATGAACCCAACATATGTGTGGAAGACAACCTTCAAGACCAAATTTGGTCTTTTCGAATGGAAATTAATGCTAATTGGACTCACTAATGCACCAAAAACATTTATGAGAGTTATTAATGATATCATTAGGCATAGTTTGGGCCCTACTGTAGTTATATATTTGGACAACATTCTCATATTTATTAAATCTTTGGAGGAACATCTTCAACATGCTCACCAATTACTAGAACTACTTTGAGAGCATAAGCTACAAGTAAAGGAAAATAAATCATACTTTTTCTAGTGTTCAATTCAATATTTGGGATTTATTATGGAATGATAAGGAATTCATCCAAATATGTCATAGGTACAAGCATTGACACAATGGAAAACCCCTACTTCAACAAGTGAATTAAAAATCTTCGTGTGTGGTATCAACTTTTATCGAAAAATTGTTTTTCACTTGTCTCAGATTACTCTCCATTTACATTAATTATCTAACATCACTAAAAACTTTGTTTGGAATGGAGAGGTTGCTCGCCACTTTTCTCTCCTCAAAAAGGATTTGTGTTCTTTCCATATACTTAGATTTCCAGATGTGAATCAACCCTTTGAGATCAAATCTGATGCCTCTCAATATGATATTGGTGCAATACATTAAAAGAGAGGACATCCTATAGCGAATAACTCTTAATCTCTTTCATATGCTAAGAAAAATTATAGCACATACGATAAAGAATTGTACAACCTCGTGCAATATCTCAATAAATGGAGACTCTATTTTCTGGGTAAGGAGACCATTGTCCATGTAGATCACCATCCTCTAGTTTTCATTAATTCTTAATCAAATATACAAGAGAAGGGACATCTCAAATTGTAAACCTAAATACAACAAGTCCATCTAGCCATTCTCTACAAGAAGGGGACCTCTAAGAAAATGACATATTTTCTTAGTCATCCTCTCGGCACATTTTTCAATTGGGTCTCCCCTCTAACAACATGTGGTAGCTAAGGGAATTGGCGAAAATGTCCTCCCTCCTAGACAAACCAATGATGAAATAAACATCATCCTCTATGTTGGGACCAACCTTGAATGCCTATCGCACACGATCCTGAAGTCAGATAATTTTTTGCACCAAAAAAGAGTTCCCACTGAGGGATGTAGCCTCTTCTTAAAACACATGAAGAAAACATAGATCAAAAGAGCACGTGTTTGTTGTGAAATATGACAAGGAAACAACTCCCTCTACCCTTCCCTGGCCTCCCAATCATGTATAAATGTGTATGTATTGACTTGCTTCTATTGTTTTTGCTCCCATTCTCATTGTTTCCATCTTGAAATTATAAAGCACACACATATATAAATAACTTGTATTTAAAAAAATCTACAATATTTTTTTTTGCAAAAAAATATATTAAAGTAATAGGTGTTCCTAAACTAGAACCTACTCATCATCGTCGGTGCTCTATATATGAAAAAAAACACTACCATGTGGTCTTATTACTAACAAACACTTGTGCACCACATTTCTTGTCACACCAAAAAGTATTTTATTTGTTTCCCATAAGATGTACCGTACCATTAAATTCTGAAATAATCGACACAGTGTCGTTCTCTTTACAACACCAATTTGTTTGTTGTACCTTAAGGCATTTCTAGGTTAAATAATTTCATTGCAACTTAAGTGATGCGATCTCTGAATATGAACACACTAGTGTTATCATGTCATTGTAGCATTGGAATTATGTTTTGTAGTATGATGGTTTGTCTACAACATTGGTAACATGAAATCCGATGAAACACCCTTGCATGACAAATCATACAATATTTTCTTGGTGCATTTATTTTCACCCCACAGATTCATTTTTTTAACAAACACACACTATTGCACTAAAATTTATGGCACGAAAAAACATCAATGCACTTTTTTAAACTGAAAGAGCCAATGCCCTAGATTTACTATAGCACCAACATGTTTTTTAGTGATGTGTTGTCTTTAATAATGAACTAGAAATGGGGATTTACAATATACACATCACTATGCTTATTTTTCAAAACCTATCGTTGTGCATGCTATTAGAATTTATGCACCCGTGCTCTAGGATTATTGTCTCACAACCATATATTTTAGTGGTGCATCAAATAAGACACACTACAATGATATACTATGAAAAATGTATCTGAGTGGCATGCTCTTTATAACATCAGTCTGTTTGTTCGACGTATGGGCATTTCTAGGTTAATTTTTTTTTTTGCAATTGAAGAGGTGCGATGTGTCACTATTAGTGTATCATTTCTACAATGATATTGGAGCACTATATTTTTATTCAACGAGGAATTGTAAAGAATATATCACTAGGAAAGGGCTAACCAATAATAGGACAAACTATGACAAGTTGGGGAATATTGTTCCTCGTGCAATTCTACAAATAACATCGGTGCATTTCGTTAAAATGGTTTCACCACTACATGAAATTTTATATATCGTAAATTTAGTGGTGCACTTCATTAAATGGAATGTATTGGTGTGGGGAGAAACAAGGACGTGTTGGTTTCATGGTGTTCTAAAGGACACACCTCTTTGTTTAAAAAAAAAAATTGCTTATCTTCGTTGAATGGAACATATGTGTACATTTATATTATATGCACTGGATATGGTGCTTACTGTGAATTTAAGGCAAGAAAAAACACTGGAGGGTGAGTGAAATCATTTAGGTGTACCACATGGAATGGGAAACAAAATTGAAAAAAATGTCAAATTTCAAACTAAATACAAATTTTAATCGGATGAAAATGAAAATGGGAGGTAATAAACAATTTACTTGAACTATTATGTCTCAAGGAGACATGGCTTCACCATTGAGAGGAAATGAAAATTTGTGGTAATTTCTAAAATTTGAAAATGTGTGGAATATACAAATGGAGTAATCCATGTCATTGTAGAGAATTGGAGACATGGTGTCTTTTGAACGAGGGTGAACATCAGTGCTTTCATAATATTTTGGAAGCATGGGATGAATTATAAGAATGGAAATTGGTTTGGAATTTTTTAATATATCCATATTTCAATGCACCTCACAATAGTCATGTGCACTAGGGAATAATGCTCAACTACACATCTTTGCATTGATCGTTGCTTGCTATTTTTTTTATAACATACGATAATTATTTTGAAAATTTAAGAACATGTTATATATTGTTTATGTGTATACCTGTGTGTATGTACCTTAAGGACGCAATGATAAAGAACCCCTACAAAAACCTCTCGCTTCCCTCCTTCGTTAACAATCTTCGTTATAAACAGAGAAGGGATAGTTTTTTGGGGGAGTTTCCTTAAAAACAAATTCTAGAAGGTTTTAACTTTGTAGTAAAACCCTCATAAAGTTCCATTTATACCCTATTTGGTATGTATAGGACCAATGGATCCATTTGCATAAATTCAGGCACAAGAAATTGAAGAGTGTGAAAGAGTACACCACCAAATTAAGGAAGATCAAGATCATGTTCGGTGTCTCTCCAAAGACCCAAGATGTAAACTTCAAGTACCTCAAGCATCTACATAGTCATTTTTGAGATAAAGTTATGCTCTTTCGACCCATTAACTTTGATTGGCCATGTGTGCAAGCATAGTACATGGAGAACATAGACCATAAGAAATGACATCCAACTGGTTCTAAATAGAAATACTACCAAGATGATTCCAAAGAGGGTAAGAAGAAGTGGAAACAGAACTAAAAGAAGACTGCAACCACTACACTAGAAAGATAAAACAAAAAACATAGCAAAAATTTCAATATTGATGGTCACACCAAAGAAAATTTTTGGAAGCTAGATCCAGATTTGTATCCAAAGAACCATAAGAAGAATTATAAGCAGATGAACCTACTAGGAAATTATTATGGAAATGAGGTAGGGATAAGCTTCAATGTGGATGAGAAAATTGTCTACACTTAAATGCAAAAGGAGATGAATCTCAATATCCTTCATCACAAGGAGGAGAAGGAGATGACTAAACTCTTCCATATTAGGCTGTAGGTTAGAAAGACCATCGTCTGTTATATATTTGATTCTAGCTCATAGGAAAACCTCAAAGTATATGATCTAGTTGGAAGGTTTGGGTTGGATGGGTTACTAAGGATGCAAAGATAAAAGTCACTAAAAAGTGTAAGATAAAGTTTTTTATATGTGAAAATTCTATTGATGAAATTGAGTTAGATGTAGTACCCCTTGATGTGTGTGGTGAAGTATTTGGAATTCTCTACATGTATATGAGGGATGTGATCCTTATTAGGAGATCAAAATAGTCCCATTTGATTAAGCATGGAAAGTATTACCTTATAAATTCATATAAATGAAAGTCAAATATATTTGTGGTAAGTTCTAACCAATCCAAATTGTTGATCAATTCTATTAAGAATTATGTATTGATTTTCTTAAGAGATAATCAACTAGGGGTGGATTTGGTAAGAATAAGGGAATCTCTAGAGGGATGTAGCAAAGAACATAAACAATAGTTGGATTTCTTGTATGCATACAATGGAGTTTTCCAGGAACCTAAAGGTATATTGCCTAAGAAATAAGTGTAACAAAAGATATAGTTGTTTTCTCACTCTCCATTACCATATATTGGGTTTTATAGAAAGTATATTTTGGAAGCAAACAATGTGAAGATATAGTTGTGGTCATTGATGGACTAGGGATTAATTCAACCAAAAGCTTCACCTTATGGGTCACCTATTATCATAGTACCCATGAAATATGGGACTTGGTGAATTTGTATCAACTACAAAGGTTTGAACAAGATCACACTCAAGAATTGGTATCCTCTACATAGGATTGATGATTTGTTAGACCAGTTGCAACATGCCAAGTACTTGATGAAGTTGGATCTCAAATAATGATATCACTAGATACACTTTAAATAATAATTCACCTCGAAGACTAACTTCAAGATAAGGAAATGTCTATATGAATTACTTGCCATGCATTCTAGTTTATTTAATGCACTAGAAATGTTTATAAGATTGATGAATGATGTATTGCATCCCTATTTATATTCATGTGTAATAGTGTACTTGGATGACATATTGGTTTATATATCTACTTTGGAATACCACATCTCACATGTCATGTGGGTGTTAGAAACTAAGAAAAATCACCAACTACTGAATAACCTTAAGAAATATGATTTTTCTTGGAAATAATTGGTGTATTTGGAGTATGTGATCAATTGACGGGAATTGAATATAGATCATGAAAATACAGATTCCATCGTCATGTGGCTCGATATTACTAGTGTCACTAAATTTAGGATATTTTTTGTGGTATCACAGTACCTACATAAGTTCATCGCATTGTTTACAACAATAGTTGTGTGAGGGTTAATCCACAAAGTTGGTGGATGATAAAGTGCCAACGGGGTGACTAGAAACACAAACCCGTAGGAATCTGTGAGAATTTCTAGGAATGCACAAAAATTCATGATGTGACAAGTTGATAAAACCACTAGCCTTGTCTCAATAGGACACATAGGCATGTTCATAAGAACACATCTGCATTCCTAAGAAAAATGTGTTTAGGAATGCACATGAGTCTCTAAAAACTTGAAATGAAAATACTATGCATGCACTCTTTAGGAACAGACATGCATTTCTAAAGCATGCACGTTATTAGGAACATGATTGCATGTGTATTCTTATTAAAAAAAAATATGCCTCTCTTTATCTCTCCCCTCCCCTATTCTTCCCCCTCTCTCCTTCCCTCCCCCTCTTCTCCCCTTTCCCTCCCTCCCTCTATCTTTCTCTCACTCTCCAACATCTCTCTCCTCTCTCTCACTCGTTAACCCCCCTCTCTCTCCCCCTCTCGCTTTTTCTCTGCACCCTCTTCCTCGATCTTGTCATCTCCCTCTTCCCATGTATCTCTCCTCCATTGTTCCCCCCCTTCTCTCTCCCTTTCTCTCTACCCCACTCACTCTCTATGTCTTCTCTCCACCTTCATCCCTCCCTTGTCATTAGATTATCTCTCTCTCCTTCCCTCCCTCAATTCTATCTCTCTCTGTCTCTCTCTCTCTCTCTCTCTTTTTTCCCCCTTCTTTTCCCATCTTCCCCTCCTTCTCTCTCTCCATCTCTTTCTCTCTCACCCCCACTCTCTCTTTTTATCTCCAATTTTCTCTTTTCTTCCATGTTTCCTTCTCTATATCCCTTTCTCTTTTTTCCTCTTATTGCTCTTTACCTCTCTCTACCTCTCTATCTTTAAATCCATATCTCTCACTTTCTCCCTATTCCTCTCCTCTATATGTACCCCCTCTCTCTCCCTATTTATTGTTGGATTTCTCCCCCCCTTTTCCCTTCTCTCTCTCTCTCTCTCTCTCTCTCTCTCTCTCTCTCCCCTTCATCTATCGCTCACTCTGTATCCCCCTCCATATCCCTTTCTCTCTCTCCCTCCTAAAATCTCCCTCTCTGTCTCTCTCACTCTACCCCTCTTTCCCTCCCTCTATCTCCCCCCCCTCTCTCTCACTTTCTTACTTACTTTTTGTCTCCCCGTAATTCTATATCTATTCCCCTCTCTCTTTATTTCCCTCTATCGCTCCCCATATATTTCTTTACCTCTCTCTATCCCTTCCTCTGTTTCTCTCCCTTGCCCTACATTACTCACCCACCCAGTACCACACTCTCTCCCCCTCCCCTCTCTCTACCCCTCTTTCTATATCTCCTCTTTCTCACTCGATCTCTTCCCCACACTATCCCCTCTCTCTCTATCCCCTACTCGCCCCCATCTCTCTCTCTTTACCTCTCTCTCCCTCCCTCCCTCTCTCTCTCGATTTATCTCTCCCTCCTACATTTACCCCTCTCTCCCCCTTAGTCCCTCTTTATCTCTCCCTCTTTCTCTCACTCACAACCTCTCCCTATATTTCGCTCACTTACTCTCTCTCTCTCACTCACTTACTCTCTCTCCCCACCCAATCTTTCCTCTCTCCCGAGTTCTCTCTCTTTACATATATCTCTCTCTCTATAACCATGTAACATCACACAAAACAATTTTTGTTTTTTTAATAATAATGACAATTGTCATATTAAGGATTATATATTTATCATTATTGTTTATTTTGTTAGATGAAATCTAACAAACCTATACTACACATTAATAATAGTTCTCTCTCTTTACATATATATCTCTCTCTATAACCATGTAACATAACCCAACACAATTTTTGTTTTTTTAATAATAATGACAATTGTCATATTAAGGATTATATATTTATCGTTATTGTTTATTTTGTTAGATGAAATATAAAAAACTTATCCTACGGATTAATAACTTCAATTGTTTTTACCCATAAAAGTTACAAGGTTTAAGAAGTTGTTTATCCAACTTCAACTATTTTTTTATCATCATTCTTCATTCTTCCAGCGTATTCAATGATTCAATAGATACAATGTTCAATAGGTAATAATAATAATAATAATAATAATAATAATAATAATAATAATAATAATCTATTTTTAAGGTCACAGCCAAGACATCACACTAAATTGGTGTATGAGACCCCTTTGTTTGTGGGACAAGGGACCCCCCTCCACCTAAGATTTGACTGGTAAAGTCTACAAAGGAATACATACCTTACCCCCCTCTGGATTTGAACCTGTGACCTCTTAAGAGGAAATCCAATTTATTTGTTGCATCAAAGCAAGCATATATTTAGTTAATTATAATTTACATTGCAATCATTGTTAGTATTGATCATGTAGAACAAACTTCTTTATCTGTTTCTGGCCTTATCAAAAAGGAAGGACTAACAAAAAGAACCAAGCCTAGTTTGAAGAACTAAAACCTAAAGCAAATGAATCGATTCATTGTCCCGTTGCAGTGTGATAAAGAATGGGGAAAAAGAATAATATATTTTCTTGATATGATTCTTAGAATACCCAAAAGTGGTGTTCTACAGAGAAATTCCATTTTTAGATATTCTAACGTTGAATATGGAATACCTGATGGGCCCATTATGGCAACATCCTTTTCCCTAGATTTATCAAGGGAAGGAGACAACTTGAATCTTTGTTTCTTATCCTGTGGCTTTTCCCACAAATCCTTGGATTCCATGTCTTATTCCACACATTAGTTTGTGTTTGCAAGTTTCATAATTCTTATATCTACTTTAAAGATATGTTTATATATATATATATATATATATATATATATATATATGCTATTAGTATATTTTATCCTTATGCTAATATTAACTCTCTATGTTCTATCATACTAATGATACTTATCTCTGTGGTAGGTTAATGGTATACATATTAGCCTTGATTGGTTTCGTGTCTAGTTAAAAACATACTACACAACCTTATCTGGCTATATGGTGTAGTCGTGTAATCATTATCTTGTTTTCTAAGCAACACAGGTATGCCAACAACACATTTTTCTACAGATATCATTTAATGCAGGTACCATGCCATCTCCAATTCCATATTCACTTGTTTGGCGCCATTACTACCAACTAAAGTCTCATCCACACTTGTATGTTTCATTAACTCATCAAGGTTTCATATGTTTACCCTCCCTTCATTCTCACAAGCTCACTTTGCAAGAAAGCGTTGACCTCAGCTCCACATTCACTGTTTACATATTTCATCTCCTGATTCCATTCTTGAACGCAAGGTGTATATATACAGGGTTGACTATTTCTCGGGTATGTTTTCCCTCTTCAAAGATAACGTTTGTAACTACATTTACGATTTATTTAGCTCTCATCTATTTTTTGTGTTTTCATTTTAACCCTACCTCTCTTCCATTCCACAACAAAGATGAAGTTATGAGGTTCCACAAGTAGTCAACGAACATGAAGCTTGGAAAATTTATTATATCTCCATGGATTTTCCTCGCTGAGTCATCGCATGGTAATTAACTATTTGGATATTTTATGTTTTATTTTCTTTTGGATTACTTCATGGCCCCAACAAATGTATGTGTTAATAATTATAAACTCTTTGCTTATTGTACAAGGGAACACTATCCAAAAGTCCCAAAAGAGAATGAGAAACCCTTTTTATGGGATTTGGGCTCACTCTAAGCATCGGTAAAGCCAACCTTTACTATATCTAAAGGTTTCCTTAGATTGTATTTTGTTTCTCGTTTCTAATACGTTGGAGTTTTGCAGAGACGTCATGCTTGTTTACAATTTTTGATCCTAGATATTGCTACACTCATTAATTCGTATGACGACAAGGGAGGAAGGCAAAAAAATGTTCTGGGTAGGCCATGAACACCACCTAGTAAACCATTTCTCCTAAAGGTATCAAATTATTTATTCCAAAATTATTTGTTCCATATCACAAAGATCGACTAAAAGTTCGTTGCACTCTTATTTTTTATTTTATGGTTTGCAAAGCTTTCTTAACCTCTCGGATGTACAATTTACATCTTCGACCCTTAATATCTAAGGTTGTGAATGGGGTTTTTTCACTCCTAAACAATCAAGGTTTCATTTTACTTGTTAACATTATGATAACGCTCTATATGCTACATGACATTCCTCTTTAAATGTGTTAAATGCTATCATATTTTCTATGCTGTTGTTCAATATATAATCATTTTCTACTGCGAGGGTTAAAATCTTGCTTATTGATTGTTGTCGTTTGAATATATATATATATATATATATATATATATATATATATATATATATTTGTTTTACTAACTATATACATAGATTCTATGATTTGGCACCTAAAACATATTTTGGGTTTATTCTTATTGTGTGAATAAAATATTTGCACACTTATGTGTGTTATCTATACAATTCAAATGCTAATATATTATATGTATTTTTTTTTGTTTATATTTAACTTTTCAAAGAGTTCTAGATTAGATAAAATAAAACCCCTAGAGGGTATTTTGTTTGTAATTTATTTGATTATGATTTATATAAGGAGGAAATATAGATATTGCTATCAAATATTTGTTTATTTATTTTTATAACTTTGATACAAAATATGATTATATTCAAAAAATGAATTTTTCACTCAAGTTTTCTACAAAATTTAATTAAAATACTGGAAATATTTGAAACCCTTGTATTTTTATTCTTTTTACCAAAATAATTACGTCGAAATACCTATTGACAATGGGCACATTTAATGATCTTTTAATCTTAAATCTCAATATTAGGGCCAACAATTGAAGATGCTGGCATATTCTTAGTCGTCCTCCCAAATCAATGAATGAGATTTACTGTTCATAACTTCCTTGCATTTATGAATGCATGCGTTAACATGTTTACTTTTTCACATTTACCTAATCATATTAAAAACTTACTGTAAGGCCATATGCTTGCCACGTTAAGATGATTAACAAAGATTAATACCTATGCAAGATTTTATTGACACGTTTGGATGATTAACAGGCACTACCTCAAATGGATTGCCTGCATAACTGTTGGGGACATAAACGGTGAGATGTGAACCGTTTTTTAATTAAATCTCATAGATTATTTGTGCCGCGCACAAGGAAAATATGGAAGGAACCATTTATGTGCAGAACTTGCCTCTGCGTCTACTCTTCGAAGGGAGTTCAAGAGATTTGGAAAAATTTGATCGGACGAAATTCTAACCTTCTTCGTTCAATCAGGGATTCATGCAAGTAAAATTTGTTGTGGGCAATAATAGATTAATGTTATCGCTAGCTTGCTGGTAATATTTGAAACAGAAACTGGGCCACAAGACTGTAATTCTTTACTGTCATTAATGACTGTAATTCTTTACTGTAATTAAAGGCAACAAGACTGTAATTCTTTACTGTAATCTTTGTTTGGCTGCATGCGACTGAGTTTAAAAATTAGGGTTTATATGTAATTTTAATATGTTAATTAAAATTTGTTTATAAATAAAATAGTTCAAAAAACAATTAAGGTTTAAAAAACAATTAAAGTTTGTTTGCAAAAGAAATATGCCTTTCGGCGTTAATCAGCCACAGCCACAATTATGTGGTTGTGCTAGTCTATATTTGAAACACTTGTCTTCTTTTAATATATCTATAAAAATAAAGATTTCAACTAGTATCTCTCTAGTTTGATCTCATTTCTATTTCACCATTATGTTCACTAAAAATAAATATTAATCATAATAATATTGTTGAGAACTTCTCTGCAATTACTAAATAAAATACATAATATTTCTTAAGAGTTTTTTATTCATAATACTATTCTAGTTACTTAAGAAGAAATATCAACAATCATTTAAGATTGTAACTATTAGCAAGATTATTTTATCTATCTAAAATAAATTTTTGTTATAATAATCCGAAATGAAAGATAGGGAAAAATATATGAACCCAAAAGAGACATTTGGGACAAAGTAAGGAGAGAATCCATCTCCTTCCAACAATAGACAAGATCAGCTAAGTATTACCTTCTCCTATCACCCACTCCATAGGAAACTGAAAATGTCGATAACGTTTTCGAGGTAAATACGAGAACTTTATTCTTTCTTAGAACCCTCATGTTTTAATTCCAGTACAAGTACTTAGCAAGGTCCTACATACACCATACTTGTCTCTTCTCCTCCTCTTTCCAGGATGAGAATATATTTCCTAGGTCTTTCTTTTTCAATTTATCCTCATCCCTAACTATGGGGAGTCTTGGCCTAACTTGTTGCTATCTTGTTCCCTCACCTCCCACATATTTGGGAGTAGTTTTACACTTTTCCTCATGGAAAATATTTACCCTATTGGTTTTTGTCCCTTTTTCACTTTCCGGCAGAATAAAGAATTACTCTTTTCATAGATGGATTCTCTCATCAATTTGTTTCTAGTAAAATAAGATAGAATTAAAATAATATTTACACAAATATTTTTCATCATCCAATGTTTATGACGATTTAAGTATTTTCCAAACATAATAATCCAAATCACCGTTGTTCAAAATTATTCAAATATTTAAAATGGAGGGATATTATATCCTTCCCCCTTAAACTGAACACCATCATTTGTGTTCGATATGAACATATCAGTTCTAGAATATAAATATATAAGATTTCCCCATATCCTCCTCCATTTCCCAAGTGGCCTCCTTGGGAATAAAGTGCCTCCACAACACTTTAAATTGGGTGATGGCTCTGTTCCACAATAAAGATTTCTTCCTGTCGAGAATGCGTATCGGTTCCACGTGGAATTCTCCTTCTTGTTCCATATAAAATTCCAATTAACAATATGAGTTATTTCATGCACATATTTATTTAGTAATGAAACATGAAATACATTGTGTACTTTCATGTTGGTTGGTAGTGCAAGATGGTAGGCTACTGGTCCTACTTTGGAAAGAACTTCAAAGGCCCAAAATCTTGTGGCGACAACTTGGAACTTTATCCAATCTTGAAAGAATTGTTTATGGGTTTTTAATATTGGGTAAACATGTTCTCCACTATTAAACTTTGTATGTGTCGTTTTGAAATCTCCATAAATCTTCTTCTTGTATTGTGTGCTTTTCANTATCATTTCGATTTCCTTTAACATGTTGGGTACTAAAATTATCATGTGCACTGTATTTTCCAAATTCACAAGTGTTCAACACCTTCTACCATATTACACTTCAAAAGGACTCATTTTTAAATATGTCTAATAACCATTATTATAAGCGAATTCAACTAGATGAAGATAATCCTTTGACTTTGTTGGAAAATCCATAACATACATTCACAACATATCCTAAAGAACACAATTATCCCTTTTAGTATGATTGTCAGTATGAAGATGGTAAGTGGTAATAAAACTTAGTTTCCTATCCAAACCATTGAACAAGGTCTTGGAGAACTTAAAAGTGAACTTTGTGTCTCTTTTATAAATAATTATTTTCAGTAGACCATGCATCCTAAAAATCTCTTTCGTAAAAATATTTGCAATATTTATAGCCTTGTGAGTAGATTTTACTAGAATAAAGTGTGTTTCTTTTCTAAGTTTGTCTATTACAACCATTATTGAATCATTATTTTTCGTAGTTACAAATAATCGAGTGATGAAATCCATACTGATTACTTCCCATTTCTATTATGCAATGAGTATAGGATGCAATAATCCAGTTGGGTGATGATCCTCAGTATTAACTTGTTGGAAGTATAGACACTAGAAATATATTCAACCACTTATGTTTTCATTCAAGGCCAAAAATATTTATTCTTTAAAGATTTTATTATCTTTTGATAATTATGATGGCCTAAATATGGTTTCTTATGTACTTCACCCAATATTAAATTTTTCATTTTTGTATTGTTTGGTACATAGATTATGTTCTTATACAAGACTAAATCGTCCTGGTTGCAACTAAACTTTGTTTGTTCCTTAGTGAGTTATTTATTTTTACATTTTTTAAGAACGTTCCTGTATTCCTCATATTTTTCTGCTATTGTCACAATTTTATGTTTTAAATCAGATTGCACATTGTTGTTGAAAAATGAATTTAGTTTCCTACTAAGCGCATCTGCTACTTTATTCTCCTTTCCTTTAATATCTTCTATTTAAAAATCAAACTCTCATAGGAAAGACAAGAATCTAGATTGTCTAGCGTTTAAGTGTTTTTATCAAAAAAGGGTTCTAAACTAACATTGCTTATTTTCAATAAAAGATTCTCCCTTAACAGATAATTTGGACACATTTTTAGATTATGAAAAATAACAGTAAATTATATATCATGAGGTGCATAGTTTATTTCATGGAGCTTTAATCTTCTTGACTCATAAGCAACTACATACCCATCTTGCATTAATACTCCCCCTAGTCCTTCGTTTGAAGCATATTACTAACTACAAAGTCTTTGTGTGGATATGCTACCTTTAAAATAGGTGCGGTGATTAACAACTACTTTAATTTTTTGAAACTTTCCTAACATTTCTTAATCCATTTGAACTTTATTCCCTTTTTTTATAAGGAGGTTATCGGATAAGACCATTTTGAAAAACTTTCAATAAATCTATGACAGTATCTCGATCTCACATCAAAAACATATTTGATACTCACCATTCTACAATGGCTTTGAATTTTTTGGGCTCAATTGAGATCCCTTCTCCTGAAATCACATGTACTAAATATTGGAATTTTTCTTGATAAAATTCACATTTAATGAATTTTTCATACAATTGATGTTCTCTTAATGTTTGCATAACCAAATACTTCTTTAACACACTATTCATTAGACACATAAATGTCACAGATGCATTACTTATACAAAAGGGTACCACTATTAACTCATAGTTTACATACTTGGTTCTAAAAGAAGTCTCATGGATGTCTACAACTTTAATCCTAACTTGATGGTATCCTAACCGTAGGTCTATCTTTGAAAAAAATTTAGTCTCTCCAAATTCGTCAAATAATTCAATAATATGGGGTAAGGGACACTTATTCTTGACAGTCATTTTATTTAGTTTCCTACAATCAATATACAATATAAAAGTTTCATCCTTCCTTTTAACAAAGAGGACTAGTGCTCCCCATGGACACACACTTGGTCTAATGTTTTGTTTATCCATTAATTTTTGAAGCTGCATTTTTAATTCAGTCAACTCAAGAACACTCATTCTATAGGGTTCTTTAGATATCGGTGTAGATTCAGGTACTAAATCTATTGTAAACTATATATCCTTTATAGAAGGTAGTTTTTGAATTTATTCCATAAATACATCGTGAAACTTACGCAATATAGGATCATCAATCAATAAATTTTTAACCCCTTTGTATTTTTTTTCATTTATCTGCACAACATATATTTTAGAACCCTTCCTTTCATTTCATTTCAACTATAAAGAATACGTCTTCCTTACAAGATTCAAAATTTTTGTTTCGAAAATTTAGAACAACCACATGTTTTTCAAGCCAGTCCATGCCTATGAGTAAACCATAGGATGCCAATGGTAATACATTGAAGTCCATTTTAGTTTTGATCGCATCCACAACTATTATGCATTCCTTGACCAAATCTACAACCTTTAGTTTCCTTCAAGTAGCTAACTGTACTAACCGATATTTTTGGTGTTTAATTATCTTTAGTTTACAATCTTCTACTATACAAGGGGAAACATAACTTAAACTTGCACCACAATCAATTAAAATAGATACAATTTTTTAATGATCATAGCTTCAATTGCTACCATGGAAGAGTGGTGATTAATGAGTCGATTCTCCAAGGTTTCATTAATACTATGAGTACATCGTGCCATTTCATCAACTAATGTGGCTTCCTGAATGTTATGCACTGCTAAATTTCCGTTTTTATTTAAAGGAAAATCTTTATACATATTAGGTTTTTTGCAACCCCAACATTGCAATGTAACTTCATCATTAACATTCAATTTAATCAAATATTAACATTGCAATTTAAACAAATATTAACATTGCAATTTAAACAATAGTGACATTGCGAATTAAACATCATTATTAACATTTCAATTTAATCAATTATTAACGTTGCAAATTAAAAATCATCATTAACATTTCAATTTAATCAATATTAACATTGCAAAGTAAACATCATCATTAATATTTCAATTTAATCAAATATTAACATTGCAATTTAAACAAATATTAACATTGCCTTAACCTAACCCTATCATCACTTCTAGGTTATAATAATATTTCAATGGAGTAACAAGGACCGTATATTGTAATGTTGTTATTCACAATTGAACTGGAATGACCAGACAAGAATTAACCCTACCGGTCCTTTTAAACAATTAGTGTGGCAATTTTAAAAATATCAAGGGCCCTACCTTTACATGATGTAACAATAAATTAAATTAGCCCTGCATTGAACTACCCCATTCATTACTTTTCATATTATAATACTATGTAAGAAAGTAACTATAATCTTACCTTCATCGGTTATCAATCCTAATAAAGCATTTCCATATTGTGAAAGCATTACCATTACCTGCCTCAATCAATAACGTGAGATGACTCCCATTACGATAACAGGGTAGACGAAACTATGGCTAATGAGCAAGGAAATATCATCATAGTGAGAATCAGAAGGTAACTCATCTTGCAATAAAGTTCCTTTGTTGTAATTTCAGCTGTAAAAATAATTCTTTTAGCAATCGTAATCTTTTCATTACAGCTGGAAAGCATGTGCCTTTTATGAATATCAACCTGACAGAATGCTTTAAATAAAGAGGACAGTGCTGGCGTTAAATAAAGCATTCCACTTACCAACTGCCCTTCTATAATTGGTGGAAGAGGACGGTGATGGTGTTTTCGGTCAGTAGTAAATTGATGGCAGCAAGGACGTCTGTGAACTGTATAAGAGGGAAAATATTAAAAAGGTAAAGAAAAAAGTAAGCAGTAAAGAGTCGGGCTATTCTTCCATTTACCCACGCCATGCCACATGCCTATTCCAACCATAAATTTCTAGCCGACTACATTTAAACTGTCTTAACCTTCTTAGGAACAAAAGTCGTGCATAGCCAAAGGTTATTTAATTCACCCAGTGAGCGATCTACACGGCAGTGGGTCTTGGGGGTGGGGATCTTAAGTTAGAAATAAATCGGCGCAGCCTGACTGAGGTAAGACGACTCGGCGAACAGCCGCCAAAAGCACATCAGCACCAGTAACTTCACGTGTAAACAGGCAAGAGTAATTACTTTACTTCAGAACTGCTAAACTGACTCAAAGAATGTCAGACGAGCTTGAGCAGAAACTATTTACCTAAGCCAAATATAAATTTATGCACCAAAGTTTTCAAAAATCAAAATTACAGCTAGTGAGTAGCTATCAACTACGATCTCCGGCATTTTGTAATTCTTTAATCCTCTATTATCTTCGGACCTCTGGAAAGCATCTAAGGACACCAAACTCCATCGCATTTTTTTTGCATTTATGTCTTTAATTTACTGATCGAGAGGCCAAAAATCTCTCTGCAAAATTCCTCGAACAGATCTTTTGCCTGCGAGTTACTCGATCAAATCTTCATGCGGGAGAGTAAATTCAGTTTATCAGATTCAGTGCAAAATGGACATCAATATGAATGGCACCCCGAACGGTATATAGATATACTTGTTGGCTTTCATCCATAGACACGCACCGCTCAGGTGCTCTCCATGTAGGGTTCGAGGAAGAAATATAATCCTTTGTTAATGTCCGGTGGGTGAAGATGTGACAGCGTTATTGCTGTGTGAAGTTGGTGGAGCAGTTCCTACGCAGAGAGGAATGCACTTACGGTGTGCGAGTGTACAGTGCGTGGTCGCATTCATAAGCATGGTGTGTGGACTACGAGAGAGAGGTCGTCTGGTAGAACCCCATCGTTACCGAATCCCCAAACAGTCCGTAAACAATCTCCCAGCCTTAATCCGTGACGGGTGGGTGGATGGCATCGTTGGAATATCAAGAAATTGTTGTCAAGGAGAATGAGTAAGGTGAAGGGAGTTGGGTTGAAGCAAACGAAATCCTAAAATTGGTTACACAACTTGTCATGATCAAGCAACTTCTGGGAATTACAACAGGAACCCATCTTCTTATTTTTTTTTATTATTATTTTTTTGTCAAATCCTACCTCGGAACTTTCTTGCAACCTTGAAAAGTTACGGTAAGTAAAAATAAATTTCTCTATATAACTCTGAACCTAAGTGCACAGCAGCCGGCTCAATCCATCAATGCAACATCTACAGGTAGATTCAGTCACACCGGGCATAGACCCCAGGAACTGTGGCGGCAAATCAATTTGGTAAAACAAAAAAATCAATCAGTCAAGAGGCGACCGAGTCATGTGTGCCCGGACAGTTATGGTGGAGGGTGGATACGGCTGTGGTGTAGCTCTATCCAAGGATGCGTATCTGATGATCAGACTTAGAAATTTTAAACCTAAATTACCAGGATTTGATTTAGACAAGTGAAAAACTCCAGTCTTGAATTGGAGGCAAAGTTCAGTCATAAAAACCTTCAGACACACAATTTCTAGTGGTTGCTGGGACTTATAAATTTAATCCAACTTGAGCAGGTTAGAGGGACAGGTTCCTTGCACAATGAAACTAATTACTACCAATACTAATATACCTATAGATTTTAAATCATGCAACCTACACAATCTATCATCCAACTGAAGGGCATACCTATGCCTGCTCGCCGGCTCTGAGTGTCGCCTGCGTGCTCCGTGCCAATCCTGCTCCGTGTCGATCGTAGAGGACTCACCAGTACCTCTCAGCCAAATGCTAGGGGTACTCTGCTTCCCCCTCAACCCCCCGAGCCACAAAGGGGCCACACACAATCGAGACAGTAACCTAGCTTCTGAGCTCGCCTCCAAGGCTGAGCTACCACTCAAGTCAGCTCAGAAAATCCCCAACTCCTACAAGAAATCAGTCCAGTTTGCCATTTTGGCAGCATAACAATACCCCATAGCCCATCCCCCATCTTTTCCCCCATCTCCTTTCTTTTATCCTCTCTTTGACCTAATCCCATTAGGTTTTCCTCAAAAACCCTAAATCCCATTTCTTTTAAGTTTTCCCCCCTTTTATTTTTTTTCTTTTATTATTTTTTTGAA
>ML776584.1:2141030-2190914 GCA_009831015.1 Picea engelmannii
AGAGATATAGAGAGAATGAGATAGAGGGATTGGGGGAAGAGAGAATTTTGGGAGAGATAAGGGGGAATGAAAGAAAAATGAGGGAGAGAGAGTGTGGAAATGGTGTGAGAGAGAGAGAGAGAGAGAGAGAGAGAGAGAGAGAGAGAGAGAGAGATAATATCATAGATATAGAAAGATGTGGGAGTGGGGTTAGAGAAAGAGAGAGAGAGAAAGAGGAATATATTGAGACAAATATAGAGAGGAATGTAGAGAGAGAGAGAGGGAAAGAGGGATATATCGAGACAATGAGATATAGGAATATATAGATATAGAGAGAGGGAGGTGGATAAATGTAAAGAGAGAGAGGTGGGAGACTATAGGAGAGAGGGCGAAATGGGGACAAAGTGAGAGATGGGAAGAGGGTGAAACATAGAGGGAGGGAGGCAAAGAAGGAGGGAGAGAGGGAAATGAGAGAGTGAGAGTGAGAAAAAGGGAGAGAGAGAGAGAGGGAGAGATGGGGTGGGAGTTATGGAAGGAGGGAGAGATAAATAGAGGGAGGTAGATATGGGGTGGGAGTTAGGGAATCGGGGAGAGAGAAATAAAGGGAGGGAAAGGTAGGAAGGTGGAGAGATATGGAAAGAGAGAGGTAAGGAAGAGAGAGAGAGGGGGTGTAGGTATGGATAGAGGTATGGAGGGTAAGAGAGAGAAATAAAGAGAGGTAAAGAGGGAGAAGGGAGTCATAGAGAGAAGGAAAGAGGTATATATTGAAATGGAGAGATAAATATGTGCATATAGAGGGATGGAGAGATTTATGCACACAGAGAGAGAGAGGAGGAGGAAGAGTGGGACTTCCATTTTTAATGATAAGCAGTCTTTCAATTATGATTAATTGTGAAAACATAAACAATCTAAATATACAATCGCTCGATAGAGATATTATCTTCAATAGGTTGTAATCCTTGTAAGTGCCTATTTCTTATTGTCTAGCTGCCAAGCTGAACAAGTTATGCAATTTTCTTGCTACATTATGTGTTGGACACCTACTTTCTCCTTGTGTCTCATCCTCCAACATTTGGTAAAATATTTACCATAGATATACTGTGTATTCATGTCTAAATGATGTCAATTATTTCCATGTTGTTACTTCACATATTCAATAAAAGACTTTTCCAAAGATTTTATGGTGTAAGCAATCTATTAAGAGTCTCCAATTCCATGACTAATTCCATCGAGGAAAGTTAATTTATTCAATCCCCCCTTAAAACAATCATGACTGTGCTATCCCTTCGCTAATATAACAAAAAATTCAAAAGGTTTTTCAAGTGGGAGCCTGTCGGGTGGTGGGAGATGTGTCACGAGGTGCAGAAGGATATATGTGATATTATTTTAATATATAATAAATCATATTGAATCCATCTTAAACCATGTGTTCTTTATCAAGAATCCATTTTATAATTGTCATTGTTCTATTTTATGTGGCACTTATTAGCATAACCATAATTATGTGGCTAGAGATATTTCATTTACACACCCTAATTAAGGTTTATCCTAAAAAATTCTAACATAAACCCTAACTAGGATTTCTAAATGAAATAAGAATATCGAAATTCATCAACCACAATTATGTGATTGTTATAATTATGAATCTATTGTGAAAAATTGTTTTAAATAACATGATTGACAATTGACCAATACTAATTCTTAATAACCTTTATATTATAATCTTCAAAATCGTCACAAAAAAATTCAAGCCAATAATCATCTTGAAAATATAATATTAAGTGAACATGGGAAGCTTTGTGCAAGATCTAAATGGTAGATGCAAGAATAGTATGCAAAGAGATCATAAATAGTATGCAAAGAGATCATAAATACACAAGGTCATCATTCTAAAATCCAATAAATAAATATGGAAAAATAAGCAATTTAAAAAGAAAACGTTATGTTGAAAATAACAAATTATGTCTTGAAAATTACATTAAAAATTCTTATAAATATTGTATGTAGATATGATGAAATAGAAAATAAACTAACGAAGAAAACCATTTGGAGAATTAGATAAGTTTGGAATATTCTTATAAAAATAGATGTACATGGAAATATTAGCACTCGGAATATATATTATACCAATTGATGCACAAATAAACACGACTCAATTGAATGTAGTGAGTAGAACACAAATATGTGATACAATGATACATTAAAAAAATCTCATTATAGAATATAAGTAAACCCCTACATATAATAAATAGAACAAATACCAAGTATTTTTTGAGGGGCTTGCACGATTTTACAAATAGATATATCATACAAGAAGCATGTTTCAAATTGATTTTTTAGTTTTTACTTGTTCTTTCCAAAGTTATGTTAGAAAAATTGAAAGCATAAACTAATCCACAAGTTGGAACATCAAATTCAAATATTTCACACTTTCTTACTCGCATTGTTTGGTGGTTAGCATAAACTAGAAAACTTACACAATTGTGATGTTTTTCATACATGTTTTAACATGTAATTTTGTTTTATAGGAAATAGCAAGAACATCTATAAAAAAATTCTTAGAGGACCTCCTTTCACAACATGCATTCCACTATTGTGTATCTTTTTTTCAAATATCTCTTACAAAAAAATTTCATAAGTTCTTGGTGTGTTCTATTTGCAACCCTTAAAATGGGAGGAGATAGTAACATCTTCTAACCAATATTTACTACAAATGATCTCAAATGAATGCAAACTTTTCTTTATTTTCTATAAACACAAGTTGTACTTTCATCAGAAGTAAGGAATGAATTATTATTTATTTTATTATTTTTAATGTGATATAGTCTACAATGGAAATCCATAACTTAGGAGCAAAAACGAAAATGAGATAAATTTTGTTGGAATTTTTTTTTCATAAAAATTTACAACTATTTCTTTTTGTAATCATCATTTCAATTTCAAAAGACACCATTAAAGAAAAACGAATTATCCAACAACCTCTTGATCCATTTCTTACATCAATTTTTAAGAGTAACATGATTGGACATTTTGATGCCAAATATTTATTGATTTGGAGGAAAAATTCATTATAGATTTCATTTATCTAGACCATCACAAAAAGGAACTGTGCATTGAATTTCTTTTTAACAATATGGGCATAAGTTCAAATTCTATGAACCCTTAAATGTGATGCAATATATTCAGAAAGAAGTGTGGTTAATTGAAAACAAATTTGAAAGGAAAAATATTTACAAACTACATTGTCATTTTTAATATCACCATATTGGATAGTGATTTCATATTTGATGTCGTCTTGATCACATGAAACAATAATTGTTGCAATAGAACCAAATAAATGTGTGGTGGCTGATATGAATAGTCAATAAATAACATAGTGTATGACATAAATATATATAGTCTCCAAACTTGTAAGATATTTTCAACGTAATATCTTCCATTCAACAAAAACACATGATGGTACATCACATCTCTTATATGCTCTCTAGAAATTTTAGTATGCATACACTTATTCTAGAAGAGAAATATTGAACAAAGTGATCAATTGGAGTTTTGTTGTGACTCAATGTTAAGGCCATTTGGTCATTTCGATTGAGTACGTTATTATAAAAAAATTATGTTTTCCTAGGAAAATTGAGTTTCTCCATGTCTATGTCCAAAAAATGTTAGAACATTTCCTTTAAAGGACATTGAGGTTCTTTCTATGTATATCTCAATACTAGATTTCTTTGACAACATATGTTTTCTAGGGCTATGTGATTTGTAAACTTCGATGGATATTCCACTAGAATAGTTCATGAGAATATATCTTGTAATATTTTGAAATTTTAGATTATGCAATTCATTTCCTTAGATCCTAGATTAATTATTACTAGCTTAGTACTTGAATTTCTTATAATAATTCAAATAAGAAAATTAAAGAGGAGTCAAATCATCAAATCATCCACAAAAATAAACACAATATGTATCACAGGAAACATGATATGGGAGAAAACCCACCTAGAAGGTGGTCCCTATTCTCTACTCTCTTTTATGTAGTTATAAAAAAAAAAGTACAAAGAGAGGAGCACTCACTTTGGAGTTTCCTTTAACATTGTCGGATGAAGGACTGCTACAAAATCCCATATCTCCTCTATTATTATCTAAAAATCCCACTCCTATATTTTGTACTCAGCTACGAAACAAGTACAATGTTGAAGAATGGAACCCTTTCTCCGTGTAGGTTCTTGGTATTTAACATACCCCAATAAGCATCTAGGGTTAGGATTTTTCAATGTCCTCAACCCTAAATTATTGATAAGGTTTTCTACCTCGAAGAATATTCTTGAAAGTACACACAATGATATCCCCAAATGTTTGACTAATGACAGATGATGTGTCATCTGATCAGTACATCGTCAAGAAGGTAGGTCAACTTGTCGGAGGAATAAATTTCACATCCGATTAAGGTGATTCTTGTACAGTTGGAAAGATCTCAATATGTAGAAAAACAAAAAAGGAATGGTAACTATTAATGTAATGATTTGGCCCCAAACATGTTGTTTAATTATAGAAAATGTCTTAGGAGGGTTCAAGACCCAAATTTTTCAAACTAGGACTAGCAACTAAACTGGGGCCAACAAGCGAGTTCCTCTAAATGGGGTTTGGGGCCTACTATCACAACCACATAATTGTGGTCGATGAAGGTACATAGGCATATTTCATTTATAAATTCTAATTACGGTTTATGATAGAATTTTCTAGGATAAACCTTAATTAGGGTTTGTAAATGAAATACCCCTAGCCACATAAATTGTCGTTATGCTAATAAACGCCACATAATATATCAAAACCACATGTTTTCATATTTCTGTGGTGAGGAGTTTCGAAGTTATTTGCTAGATAATCCACAGTTGGTGTCATTTTTGTCATCGACATTTCGAATCTGAATCGAGATTCATCATTAGGACTTATCGTCAATTTCAAAGATTGTTGATCTTGGTCAATTAATAGTAGATGAAGGACAATTTGAAATTATAATTAGGTGAGTTAACTCTAAAACCCTATTTTTAGAACTAAAACAAAATTAAAATCAATTTACAATTAATAAAATGATGATAATTAATAACACTTAATAATATTTCATAATTCTAGGTTTTTGATAATATTATATATAAGTCTAGGGTTTTAAGGGAATTTATTAGTGTTGTGTTTATAAATATAAAGGCCTAGGGTTAGAATTAGATTGTTTTTTATTGATTATTAATAGTTCTAGGGTTTCTTGAATGAGTTTAATATGATATAATAGGGTGAAATTATGTTTTATTATATGATTATTGTATTATTATTAGGTTTAGGTATTATGTTTAATTTAAGAATTAGGTTTTAAGTGATTAATAAAACTAGGGTTTCTATAGGATATAGTAGTGCAAATTGAATGTTATATATATCTAAGCTAAGGGGTTTTAGAATTTTTCTAAAATAGGGTTAAATTATGTTTTAATATGATTTTGTATTATTATTAGGTCTAGGTGTTATGTTTAATTTATGAATTAGGTTACAAGTGATTATAATAAATCTAGGGTTTCTATAAGATATAATAGTGTAAGATCATGTATTTGTTATGGTTTTTTCATATCATTTTTAGGTTTGATAATGTTATACATATATAAACTAGGTCTAGGTATTATGTTTAATTTAATAAATAGGTTTTAATGTTTTATATATATATATATATATATATATATATATATATATATTAGGTTTAGGTATTATGTTTAGTTTAAGAATTAAGTTTTAAGTGATTATAATAAAACTAGGGTTTCTATAGGATATAGTAGTGTAAAATTAAATATTGTATATATATAAGCGAAGGTTTTTAGAGATTTTCTAAAATAGGGTTAAATTGAATTTTAATATGATTTTGTATTATTTTTTTTTTGTACTGGGGGAATCGGCAACTCGCGGTTCTCGTACTCACGTGACACGGGGTCGATCTCCGTCGGCTACCACTATAACCCCAGGTGCAACCACCGAGCCCGCAAGAATGGCACACAAGTAAATCCGGGTGAGAATCGAACATGAGACTTCATTTTACAAATTTCCTTCCATTTACATGGCACTTGCCAATCCGTCTACACCCGTGCGGGCTATATGATTTTGTATTATTATTAGGTCTAGGTTTTATGTTTAATTTATGAATTAGGTTACAAGAGATTATAATAAATCTAGGGTTTCTATAGTATATAATAGTGTAAGATTATGTATTTGTTATGGTTTTTGTATGTCATTTTTAGGTTTGATAATGTTATATATATAAACTAAGGGTTCAATAGGCTTAGGATACTGTGTGGTAGGTTTGATTTATAATTTAGGTCTTAAGTGAATAGGAAGTGTAATTAGTAATGTATAAGATAATCTAGGGTTGGAAAGGTAAAATTGAGTATTAGTATATATAGTGTCATAGGACTAGGGTATATATAGCTTAATTAGTGATAAGTGTAGTAATAGGTTTCTATAATTAGAATTTTATAGTGGGTAATATAAGGTTAGTTAGACCTCTAGACCTATGAACTGACTCAAAAGTAAACCAAAAGAAAGCAAGGAAAGGGAGGCGGTGTCAAACCTAATTCGATCCACGAGGTTCCCTAAGTTGGTTGATTAATGCATGACAAAAGCTACTTACCTACAGGCCACCGTCTCTGTCCATGTTGTTGGGGTTCTTGATTATCTCTAGAGCTTCTCTTAGGTGTCTCTTGTAGTAATGGTCCTCTTTTGGTAGTATCTTGGTATCCTTAAGGCAGACATGGTGTTTGGTCTTAAGTGAGTGTTCTGCTAAAGCTGAAGTGCAAGTGTGTTCATTTCTAATGTCTTCTTCATGTTCCTTGATTCTTACTTGAAATGATCATCTGGATTCCCCAATGTAACATTTCCCACATGAGAAAGAGACCTTGTAGATGCCTTTTCCTTGTTGCTGGTCTATGGGGTCCTTTACCGACTTCATTATTTGTCTGATAGTAATTAGGGGTTTGAAGGAGGTTTTAATTTCTTTCCTTTTTAACACCTTTGCAATATTGTCTGTGACAGCCCTAATGTATTCAAGAAAGGCATTTAAGTTGGAGGTTTGATCATTTTTTTCATGATTCCTTTTATCCTTCTTATCTATTTCCTTTTTGATGTCTCTATCTCTATATCCAATATTCTTAAAGACCTTAGTTAAGTGGTCTATTTCTTCTTTTAGATGATCTTTGTCAGAGATTCTTGCTGCCCTTCTAGCCATGGTGTTGAGAACCCCCATCCTTTGTGATAGATGGTGATGGCATAACGCTAATGAGCGCTATGCAATAAAGCTTAAAAAACTCAAGGAATGTAAAAAGGACGCGACAAACAAGGATGACGCTACAACAAGTGTTGACAATAAAGTATTAAATTTGTCTAGCTAGGATCTAAACGAAAAAGAAATGAACATCTTGAAGAATGGATCATCTCGAAGGAAGGATTAGGTTTTTCAATTTCTCCATAGACTGTCCCCATAGAAAGCATAGTCTGTAGTGTAGAAGACAACATACAAAACCTCAGCGAAGAAGACAAGGATATTATCTAATTCTAACCCTAGGACTTTATATTTATAAACAAAACACTAATACATTCCCTTAAAACCCTAGACTTATATATAATATTATAAAAAAACTAGAATTATGAAATATTATTAATTATTATCATTTTATTAATTCTAAATTGATTTTAATTTTGTCTTAGTTCTAAAAATGGGGTTTTACAGATAGCCAACCTAATTATAATCTCAAATTGTCCTGCATCAACTATTAATTGACCAAGATCAACAAGATTTGAAATTGACGATTAGTCCTGATGATGAATCTCGATTCGGATTCGAAACGTCGATGAAAAAAATGACACCAACTCTGGATTATCCAACAAATAACTTTGAATCACAACCACAATTATAAAATGAATTATTGATAGAGAAGACATGGTTTAATATGGATTCAATATTATTTATTATATATTAAAAGAATCTCACATATCTCCTACCACACCCAGTGACACATCTCCCACACTCGACATAATCTGACTTGCAAAACATTTTGATCTTTTTGTTATATCAGTGAAGGGATGGTATAGTCACAACTATTCGAAGGGGGAATTTAATAAAGTAACTTTCCTGGATGGAATTGTTCTAGGAATTGGTAAATCCCGAGGTTGATTTTCTTAATAGATTTCGAACACCATAAAACCTTTGGAAATTTCTTTTATTGAATATGTGAAGTAACAACATGGAAAGAGTTGACATAATCTAGAAATGAATACATAGTATATCGATGGAGAGTACAAATTTTACCAACTCATAGAGGATGAGACTCAACGAGAAAGTAGGCATTCATCACATAATGTAGCAAGAAAATTGCATAACTTGTTGAGCTTGGAGGGTAAACAATAGGCACTTACAAATATTACAACCTATTCAAGATAATATCTCTATTGAATGACGATATATTCATACTATGTATGTTTTCACAATCAATCATAATTGAATGACTATTTATCATTCAAAATGGAAGAAATAAGCATGCATATTTTTTCTGTTCACTCTTATAAATCCTACAGGGTCTTTGTATCAGACTCCTACATCTTCAGTTGACATGATAAATGGAAATTAAAGTTTCATGTTTGTTCATTATATTCTTAAAATTTTGTCTTTTTTTTGGATCTAATAAATGCAATTGATTTTAGGTTTTGATCGCACTAATTTAGTGATCGATGATAATTGATTACTCCATCATGCCCCATCTTCATTGAATTCATTCATTTTCTCTGTAAAAACATTTCAAATTTTATATGAATGAATCGATAATCCCACAACAAATACATATTGATGTTATGTGTTAGCACCGTGATTTTTGCAGTTAGATTTAGTCCTAGATAAGTCATAGTTTGTGCATCAAATATTGTAAGGTCAGTGAACAAATAAAGAGTGGTTTGAAATCATCTAGTAATGGGTCTTTCGATAAGATTCGGGAAAGGGTGTAATTATTAGTCATGTGCGATTTGTAAAGGTCCATTTCCCTAAATATCGAGTCATGTCAAAAAAGGAGAATTTAGGTACCAAATTCGTGTCAAGTGGTTAGGATAAAGGTCATGTCATAAGTTATTATGAGAATCATTACCTAATAATGAAGTCAGAAAGGTGAAAAATTATGACACTCCTATCATTTGTACTTTTCCACTCCTATAATTTGTACTTTGCACACTTCAAAAGTGTACTGATCACACGCATTTGCTACGCAAATATTCAACCTTCTTTCAAACTTCTCTTTGCCATGGATTTATTTTCCTCTTCCATGATTTCATTCCTTATATGTTCAAGCATAAATATTGGTTACTCGTCATGCTTCTCTATCACTTTAATAATTTTTGAATTTTCCATATTTTTTTCTACAAGCCTTGGAACCCTTCGTTGTGTAAAAGTTGTTTGCCATTGCTCATATAGTAAGTCTGTTGATTTTATTTTGCTGCATCTCCTCCATAATTGTCTTTAGTCATTACTTAAAGATATTTATGGAGGTTGCTACATATTAAGTTGTTTGGAATAAGTTGTCTCTTTTCACAGTCAACCTTCTTCCTTCTGAATTACCTACTTTTGCACTAAGTCTCCACTGCGTCGAGTCTCCCATTCCTTTTTACTGCCATGCCAAATTTTCCCCATTGTGCCAAAAAAATTTGTCTCAGTTCCTCATTGCGTTAAGTCTAACGTTCTTGTTTTCTACTGTGCCGAGTTTTCCTCACTGCGTCGAAATTTTGCGTCGTCCTTTATTGCTGTGCTAGGAATTTTTGTGGTTGATTTTGTTTGTTGCATAAATATTTTTGTTACTTCCTTTCTTACAGTCTCTGCAAATTTATCCATTCTTATTTTCTGTGCAGAGAAGGTATCGTAGTTCATTACCACATGCATGAGATAAATATATACTAGCATCATGACAGTTCCCCAAAACATAAGAAAGAAGATGAGAAGTGGTAGGGCCATGAGGTTTGAACCTTAGGACCTAGAGATGATAAATGAAGAACCGATGATCAAGTCATATTTCGAACAAGATGGATGTATGCGCTTCTGCAAAATGATCAAAGGTTATAATGCGAAGTTGGCTAAGCATTTCACCCTCAATTTTATTGGGGTGAACACGATAATTGCGAAAATCACTTTCCAAGTGATGGAGTAAACATTTTCAGCAGCGACGGAGATATCTCCTCATAGAGGAAAATGGTTTAAAGACATTCCTTCAGATATTTTGTTCTATAAGGACTTCATCAAGCCCAAGCATCTACATTGGAAAATTGGAGACGACATTCCAAGCATGTATCTCTTGGAGTCCTCTGAGAAACTTCTAAAGATAATCAAAATATATTCCACCTATAAAGGAAGGTTCGGTAAGGTGTACCCATATCACATCAGGTTACTGATGCACGTCATAGGGAGAGATCCCTTTAATCTAGTTTTTTTCTTATGTCGTAGCTTGGGAAAGATGGTAGCAACGCCCAGGCCAAGGTTGATCAACCAGGGAACAATTTATCCCATTTTTCATTAATCAAGCTATTAGTGGTTGAAGAATTGAAGCATTTGAAAAAGGGCTAGGATTATTTTCTAATTTCAGCTAACATTTTGAGGGAACCCAAAGGAGATATTCGTCTATTTGTAGAGGAATCAACGCTTCATAGTGTAAATGTGAGAAAGGAAGATGTTACAGGAAAATGGAAAGGAAAAAAAAATAGAAGAATCGTCGTCCCGTCAACTAACATCCCAAAAGAAACGCAGGTCAAGGTTGACTAATAAAACTTAGGTGGTCCAATCTCCCAATATACTGCAGACCAATTCTATTGCCAAGAGATTTCCCATGCCCATTGTTTGGCTAGAGCTTGTTGAATGTGCAAGAAACGGAATTAATGAAGGGTAGGGGAAGTTAGGTGATGAAAATGCAAATGGCCAGGAGTTGTCGCAGCAAGTGAAGCAAGTGAAACACGTTATTTCCCAACTTTATCAATAAAGAAAAGAGTTGAGAAAATAGCTCACATAAAGGACCAGTAAAACACCAGCTTCGTAGAGTTGATCAAGTCAATTAGCCCCTACCTCAACCACAATGAGAGGAGGGAATGTAAAGTGGCTTAAAAAATAGCTTAGAGATGAAAAAAATGTAATTATTGATCTTTAGGAGGAGCAGAGGATGTCAAAGGAAAAAATCATAGATCATTTCAACGAGTGTAGACCATCCATTGATAACACATGTACATCTATCTCTAGTGCTCAATCAAAACTGAAAAGAAACGCAGTTTTGTTGAGACAGGTGGAGAGTTTGAACAAACAAAACTGGTCTTTAATAAAAATAATAAGATATTTCAGGTTGCAGGGGACACGAGAGGCATGAGTAAAATAGTCCCATTTTTATCTTTTTGGATTGTGGAATGGAATCTTTCTCCATACATATCCCATTTTCTTACATTAACAAGAAGTGTGATGCAACACCTACACAATGAATATTCACTGCACAAATGCCATAAACTTGCCTACTAAGAAGGGAAGGTATAAATGAAATGCATGCGATTTTTGAAAGAGATGCATGGCTCACAACAGTTGCTGCAACTTAGAGTTGCATGAGCGATAAAAAATGAACAGCTGTTACACCAAATCGCCACACACATAATACAGCCAGTGGTCAACCATCAAAAACCAAAGTATGTTATACAAAGGTGACAGAGTTTCTCATAGTATGCTCGATTACTCAGACACCCCTTGAAAGAAAAAGTCGATTTATCACAACATGATGGCCGAATCTTACTCATGACCAAATGATTAAAATGGATGTGTCGGTTTTGTTATGATTGGGCACAGTAAACTCTATTGAAAAGGTTGTCCAGGGGGGAAGTAACTGAATCCAGGATTCTAGGGGAAAATAATTCGAGCATCGCAACCCAGGAGGGCATTAGTTTTCTAAATATTTGATCTTTTTAATGTAAGTCGGGTTGGAAAAAGTAGTGTAGACAGAGGACTCCTGAATGTAATTTTTTGAATCCGATGGAAATATAATGCATAGCTCCTGAAGATTTTGATGAAAATATTCTAATGGTGGTAGTTTGATGTATTGTGATCCTATCTTCATATGTACTTCTTGTTTCCTCCAAATTCAAGTCTATTTCATTTGTTTAAATTGGAAATATTTAAAGGGTTTTAAATTCATCTTGTGGTTCTTTAGAATCAATCATTTAAACTCTATGTTTTTCTTATAATTTAAGTCAGAATTCGTCTTTAATGGTGCTCTCATTATCTTTATGTTTCTCCTTTATTCCTCCATACATAACAATATTGAAACTCAAAGACCATTTCATATTTATCCTTTATCCTCTCAAAGTTTCCCTTACTATTCATTGATTTCTCTCATTTTCAAGGGATTTACTCAATATCCCAAAAGTACTATATTTCCTTGCCAGGGAAAGAAGAAAAAACTTCCTCAAGCATCTAAATCTAGTCGTCAATCCAAAATCATTATATATCAAATACTAAATCTTAGAGAGAGCTTTCTCTAGATTGGAAAGGCTAGTTTCTAGTCTTAAAGTTGGTTTGTAGGTTACCTTGGTAGATCGTTCCCTTCAACCCAACAATTTACCAAGTGTTAACATTATGGTCAAACTCAAAATATTGTAAAATATTATCGAATGGACGATGCATTATATTTGAGACTAAAAACATTTCAAATTTTATATGAACGAACAAATAAGCCGACAACAAATACATATTGATGCTACTGTCAGAACTCAAAATATTGTAAAATATTATCGAATGGACGATGCAATATATTTGATACTATTTTGAGCATTATTTTAAGAAATTGTCCAAGAACAACTTGGATGAGTCCAAAGAAAACAATTTGTATGACTCATGAGATTACTCTAATAGTGAATGAATTGGCAGAAATTTTGTTATGTCTTAATGATTGGATTATTATTCTATATATGTTCACTATAAATTTTATAAATATAACAATGCCTAGAAAAAAATGTTAAATCCTCATCTTCCTTTGGAAGTATCTATGCATATTTTTTGGGTAAGTATGAAAAATTTTGTTCATTACAATGGATGTTTATTAGAGTGCAGTGAAAATGAAAATCCTTTAAACAAAAAGATCATAGCACACAGATTAAATAACAGTTTGATATAATAGGAGATTTGAAACTAGCTATTTGATATAATTTCGATGCATAAAATATTGTAAAAAATTGAATTTTAATAATTTTAATGCATAATATATTTAAATGAAGATGAAATTAAATTAAGATGAACTTGTCTAAATTAGATTCCTAAATTAAATTATTTACTATAACTATTAAGACGTTAGACTTTTCTTTCAAATCTCCTAAAACCTAGGCTACGCTGAAAATCACTTTCCATTCTTTCATTACAAAAATAACATTACTTGAATCAATATGTAGAAATCATCAAAGTCGGGGGTTATTATCCACAATGAATGAATAAATTGTCATAGTTGTCTAGCAAGAGAAATGAAGTAAAATACAGATCGAGATGAATGCATATCTGACCTTGCATGGAATATTTGATGACTCCTTCACCCTCAGTGGAATGCAAACACCCTCGATTCATTCAGAGTGAAAGGATGACATGCAATTCACAATCAAATGAGGCCATCATTTCAAATTTGCGTATGGTCTTGCAGGGATAATACTAATAAAATTATGTGCTATAATCATAGGAATGAATAAAATGAAGAATTAACAAAGAAACCAATCTTTACTTGAATGATGGGTTGGTGATAGCTTTATGCATCTTATTGATTTCTTGTCCTAACCCTCCCCTAACATATTCAAATGGGGGTTTGTTTTTTAAAGAAAATCATTTCGATATCAATTTATTGTGTCATAGTAAAAATACTAACAAAACACCAAACCCCAGGTTGATCCTACATTATCCCCATGTTAACTCTGAGGGTTAAGTGAGATGTGGAATATTAATTAGTTGGCCTACTGACATAGGCGAGATGTGTAACCTCCACTACTCACCCGCTCACAGGATCGTTCTAATCCCCTGTTCAAGCCAAATTAGCTCCTTGGATTCCCTTGGGAATCTTCTGCTACAAACCTAATCCACAGGTCCTTCTTTCCCACACGGCCTTCTACACTTAACCGTGACCTCTCCCTGACTTAATCTCAGGTTTTGGGGTTTCATCCTTCCCGCTGTCAAGAGTTCCTGCACTCTCGATTCCCCGATCACCGATGAGCTCCTTTCGGCCTTAGCCCCCCCTAGCTAGGCTCCTAGTCCACACGACCGCCTCTCATAAGACCGCAACCTTATGTCTTTCCTTTCATCGGAGTTTCGAGCTTTCTAATGCCAAAATGCAAGAGTCCTTAGGACTCACGATTCCTCGAATCCTGATGCGCTCTCTATGCGTTAGCCCTCATGGTTATCTCCTGGCCCATATGACCTCTTTCCTTGTGACCTCAGTCTTACCTTCCCCATCGGGGTTTCGGGGTTTTCGATGTCAAAATGCACATGTCCACGGGACTCGCGATTCCTCGAATCCCATTCCCATCACGCTGACAGCTGGCCCACACAATGGCACTCCCTGCTTCTCTGATATGCTGACAGTTGGCCCACAGTGGTGCTTCCCCCTTGTCGAGGTTTCAGGGTTCGTGATTCCAAAATGCACAAACACCTTGTCACCGGGATCCCCGATTTCCCGATGACCCAAATGTCGATCAATGGCTTCATGTCGGCCTTTCCCCGGTGGCTTCAACTGTTGCCATGCGTCCCTTCATGAATAGATGGTCCCGATTTCTCTGTGATTTCGAGACTTGTGATGTCCCAATTCTTTCGACTTCAGGAACTCCAATTTCCTGATGCTGAATATCCCGACTCTCTAGGCATTTCTGACACCTATCTCCCCAATGGACGACTCAAATTTGTATCGGGGTTTCCACTATAGATTTCCCTGATTTCTTATCCACAGGAATGTCGATTTCCCGATGCACCACAGTACCGATGGGAGCTCGATCTCCACCACGTGTCTCCACCAATGGATGGTCTAGATCTTCTCGGTGTTTCCAGACTTGAAGTGTCTCAACTTTCTTGTCCTCGTGACTCCCAATTTCATGATGGCTGAAGTCTCAATGGTAACCCTCGTGAAGCTCCTATCCAATCCAATAGCTGACGGGTATCTTCTCAAGATCTGACGGTTCAGATCCGTCCTTCTTGTGCGCTCCTCCAGAGGCTAAACTCTGCGTGCCTTCTCCTGATCCAATGGCTTACGAGATTCTGTGTGAACATCCGACGGTCCACAATCTCCTCTCCTCTATGCACTTCTCAGCCAATATGACGGCTGACGAGATTTTTCTCCAGATCTGATGGTGCAGATCATTTCTTCCCATGTGCTTCCTCTGGTGATATTTCCTGGACGTGAAAACCAACGATCTAGATCTTCTTCTCTCCAGCTGATCTTACGGCTGCTGAGCTCCCTCTTGAGCTTTTGAGCGTTCTTCCGATGCTTGGAAAATTTCCAAGTCTTCCAAAGGCCTCAACCTTTGTTCTCCTTTCTTCTCTTCTCCCGCGGCTCTCTGAATCGGAGCTTTGCCGCACGTATGAAAACGTTGTTCCCCCTGAGCTTAGGGAACTTTGAACTCTCCAAAGAGTTCTTCAGCCACTACACTCCTTGCAGTCCGACTCTATGCGTGAAAGGCACTCTCCATCCTGAGCTTCTCAACCACTCAGAACCCTAAGGGATTTTATCTTTCTTCTCCCACAAATGGAGAATATGGACACCCTCCTGGCTATCCTTCAGCCTCAAGCAACTTCTTACTGAGCCTTCTGGGTATTCAGTAACCCAACGAAGATCCCTCAGTGGATTCTTCCTCCAACTTCAGAACTCAAAGAGTTCTCTTCTCCTGTGCCTATCTGCACACCATCTCTATGCCCACCTGGCAGAGTTTCCCTTTCACAGAACATTCAGTAGTTCTGTGTTCTATCGTGCACTCCTTGCACCCGCTCAATGCCCACCTGGAAGAGCTTCTCAGAATCCTCAGTGATTATGGCTTCTATCTTAACTCACAATAGAGTTCCTCCCTCAGCACCACTGTGCATATGCTCAATGCCCACTTGGCAGAGATTTACAGAATTCACAGCAGAGTTCTATCTACAACTGTGTCTCTCATACACAGCCTTGCCTCCAAGGTATTCAACAACCTTGATGTCTTCTCCTGAGTTGTTGACTCCAGTTCTTGTGCCATAGCATGTCTTTGTCTAAACCCGCAATGTTCAGAAGTGCAACCTCTGTGCACTGGTATTCAGAGTTCGTAGCACTCTGTCACGCCCTCCTGGCATGAAAACTCAAAGACCTCCACCTGAAATCAAACAAACTCCCTGCAAATGCACAACTACAGTATACATTCACAACCCATAAAGAACACTCACAAACATCCACATAATACATAATTCATGCAGGAAAAACTGCTTCTAATTATATTTAAAATGGAAAATGCCTGTATTTACAAAGGTGTCCCCGAGCTCTCTCTGGCTCTTCTCATACTCTTCTCACACCTCTACTACTCTAACTCAAAATGAGATCTCCCCCCCAAAATCTCTATTACTTGAGGGGGCTCTTTGAGCGCTTCCCTCCAGAACTCACCTACCCTAATCAATTACATTAAAGGGTTGTCTAGTTCGCTATTCGGAACTAGATCTCAGCCTTACAAATATTAAAGGCCGAACTACCTAACGCCTTCACAAAGGCACGACTTCCCATGGCTCAACAACCTAAACAATTAAATTACATTCATTTCAAATTTAAATGAGGTTGCACCTCCCTTTTAGCATTTGAATGCATGCGCGCTGACATGGTTGGCTGGCTAGCTGGCTGGCATGCACAAATGCTCCTGCATCAAACTCCTCAGCTGCAAAATCATGAGCTCTTGCTCATGCGCTTCCCCTCTAAGCTATTGGAATCCTCCTAGATCCAAAATAAGTCTTTGGAGCTTTCCATCTGCTCCATCTTCCTGATGCTGATGCTACTTCTACACTATTGCTGCTGATGCTGCTTCCTTTCTGCTCATCCTCTCCTCACTAGTAGTTTCTTCTAACCTCAACATCAGCCTTCTGATCTTCTCGATCACTGCATCTAGTTTCTCCAGTGGTTGGTCCTATTTTTGCAGTCTCCTCAAATGCAAAAATTTTCAGCACATGGGCAGATCACCATGATCTCCCATGCCTCCTTCATCAGCTTCCAACTTCAACTGTTGGATGTGCACGCCCTGTGCTTTCACCCTCTCTTCTAGGGCTTCAATTTGTTCATACAGATCAGCCAAACAAATGTTGTCTGTCTCTTCCTCTTCTCCTGCTGCAAACTCCCATGTTGTAGTCTCTTCAACTTCTTGGCTGAAAATGTTGAGCCATTCCTCGGAATGCTCGTCTTCTCCTTCTGCTTCTTTTTTTGTCAGCTCCAATGCTACAGATTCTTTAGGTTCTTGGATGAAAGCATTGAGACATTCCTTCGAATGCTCATTTTCTTCTTTGTCGACTTGGGCAGCTCCCAAAGTCTACTCCAATCCCTCTTTGATAGTCTCAACTGACTATTCCATTGTTGTTGCTGCATAATCTGCAACACAGACTTCTGCCTCCTCCTGGGCAAATGGTAGGAATACTGCAATTCCCCCAATCATCAGAATATATCTCAGCTCCTCCTCCTTTGTCAGTTGCACATGCTGATCCAACTCTATTTCTGAATTTATGAGACCCTCAGACAATTTCATCTGCTCGGTTAGCTCCTCCAGCTGATTCCAACTCATCTGCTCATCCCTGGCCACCTGGAAATATAGGATGCTTTCACTGCTTCCCTGGCAGATTATGATATCAATCGATCCCATCTTCATCAGCACTCCTTGGTGAATCGAACTCACCTCTGAGTCCATGAGACTTTCAGATAGTCTCGAATTTTCATCTCTGCCCACCTGGCAATCTGAGATGCTTCCGCTGCCCTCCTGGAAGTCTTTGAGATAATGTAGCGACCTCATATCATTGCCCAACTGGCAATGTGAAATTCCCTGGCTTTCCTCCTGACAGTCCGTGAGATCCCGCAGTGATATCAACTCATTACCCCCATGGAAATTGGGAATTTCCTCTCTGCCCTCATGGTAGCTCTTGAGATCCTCAGTTGATCCCAATCCATTCTCTTCACCGAGAATTTCTCCAATTTCTGGTTCACATACCCGAACCACCTTCTTATCCTACCGCAGCTTCAATTCGAGCTCATCTATTTTTTCCATTATTTCAGCAAGCTCTCTATCCATCCCTACACGCTTTCTTCCAGTGCTTTTCTTCCCATCATGCCTATGGCCTTCAGTAGCCATCTTGCTGTCTCTATTTTCCTTCCTAGCAAACCTGTTGCTGTGACTCTGCACTAAGATTTCTACCAGCCTCATCCTCCTACAATCTCCCTAACTAACTTCTCGATTGGTACCTAACTGCAAACAATCGCCACAGATTACTCAACAACCCTCTCTTCCTTTACCTTCTCGCTTCACCTGAAATATACAAGAGAAGTCCCTGCTCTGATACCACTTGATGTGTATCAGAGTGCTCTTTACCTCTTCCTGCCTCTTCCTGTCTGAAATATACAGACAAGCACAAGGCTCTGATACCACTTGACGCAGGCGAGACATGTAACCTCCACTACTCACCTGCTCACAGGATCGTTCTAATCCCCTCTTCGAGCCCAATTAGATCCTTGGATTCCCTTGAGAATCTTCTGCTGCAAACCCGATCCACAGGTCCTTCTTTCCCACACGACCTTCTGCACTTAACCGTGACCTCTCCCTGACTTAATCTCAGGTTTCAGGGTTTCATCCTTCCCGCTGTCAAGAGTTCCTGCACTCTCGATTCCCCGATCACCGATGATCTCCTTTCAGCCTTAGCCCCCCTTGGCTAGGCTCCTAGTCCACACAACTACCTCTCATAAGACTGCAACCTTATGTCTTTCCTTTCATCGCAGTTTCGAGCTTTCTAATGCCAAAATGCAATAGTCCTCAGGACTCACGATTCCTTGAATCCTCATGCGCTCTCTACGCATTATCCCTCCTAGTTAGCTCCTGGCCCATATGACCTCTTTCATCGTGACCTCAGTCTTACCTTCCCCATTGGGGTTTTGGGGTTTTCAATGTCAAAATGCACATGTCCATGGGACTCGCGATTCCTCGAATCCCGACTTCCCGTCACACTGACAGCTGGCCCACAGAATGGCACTCCCCACTTCTCTGATATGTTGACAGCTGGCCCACAGTGGCCCTTCCCCCTTGTCAGGGTTTCAAGGTTCATGATTGCAAAATGCACAAACACCTTTTCACCAGGATCCCTGATTTCCTGATGACCCAAATGCCAATCAATGGCTTCCTGTCGACCTTTCCCCAGCGGCTCCGATTCCTGCCACGCGTCCCTTCAAGAATGGACGATCTCGATTTCTCTGAGATTTTGAGACTTGTGATGTCCCAATTCTTTCGACTTCAGGAACTCCGATTTCCCGATGTCGAATATCCCGACTCTCTAGGGATTTCTGACACCTGTCTCCCCAACGGACGGCTCATATTTGTGTCAGGGTTTCCACTATAGATTTTCCGGATCTCTTGTCAATGGGAATGTCGATTTCCCGATACGCCACAGTACCGACGGACACTCAATCTCCGCCACATGTTTCCACCAATGGACGGTCCAGATCTTCCCAGTGTTTCGAGACTTGAAGTGTCTCGAATTTCTTGTCCTCGTGACTCCCGATTTCACGATGGTTGAAATCTCGATGGTAACCCTTGTGTAGCTACTATCCAATCCGACGGTTGACGGGTATCTGCTCAAGATCTAACGGTTCAGATCTGTCCTTCTTGTGCGCTCCTCCAAAGGCTAAAATCTACGTGCCTTCTCCTGATCCAACGGCTTACGAGATTCTGTGTGAACATATGATGGTCCACAATCTCCTCTCCTCTGTGTGCTTCTTGCCCAATCTGATGGCTGACAAGATTTTTCTCCAGATTTGACGGTGCAGATCGTTTCTTCCCGTGAGCTTCCTCTGGTGATCTTTCTTGGATGTGAAAATCGACGATCTAGATCTTCTTCTCTCCAGCCGATCTGACGGTTGTTGAGCTCCCTCCTGAGCTTCTACGCATTCTTCCGATTCTTGGAAAATTTCCAAGTCTTCCAAAGGCCTCAACCTTTGTTCTCCTTTCTTCTCTTCTCTTGTAGCTCTCTGACTCTGAGCTTTGCCATGCATAAGAAAATGATGTTGCCCTAAGATTTGGGAACTTTGAACTCTCCAAAGAGTTCTTGAGCCACTGCACTCCTTGCAATCTGACTCTGTGCGTGAAAAGCATTGTCCCTCTAGAGCTTCTCAACCACTCAGACCCCTAAGGGATTTTATCTTTCTTCTCCCACATATGGAGAATATGGATGCCCTCCTGGCTATCCTTCGGCCTCAAGCAACTTCTTGCTGAGCCTTCTGGGTATTCAGTAACCCAACGAGGATCCCTCAATGGATTCTTCCTCCAACTTCAGAACTCAAAGAGTTCTCTTCTCCTGTGTCTGTCTGCACACCATCTCTATGCCCACCTGGCAGAGTTTCCCTTTCACAGAACATTCAGTAGTTTTGTCTTCTATCGTGCACTCCTTGCACCTACTCAATGCCCACATGGCAGAGCTTCTCAGAATCCTCAGTGATTCTGGCTTATGTCTGAACTCACAACAGAGTTCCTCCCTCAGCACCACTGTGCATATGCTCAATTCCCACTTGGTAGAGCTTTACAAAATTCACAACAGAATTCTGTCTGCAACTGTGTCTCTCATACACAGCCTTGCCTCCATGGTATTCAGCAACCTTGAGGTCTTCCCCTGTGTTGTTGACTCCAGTTCCTGTGCCGCAGCACGTCTTTGTCTGAACCCGCAGTGTTCAGAAGTCCAACCTCTGTGCACTAGTATTCAGAGTCCATAGCACTCTGTCACACCCTCCTGGCATGAAACCTCAAAGACCTCCACCTGAAATCAAACAAACTCCTCGAAAATGCACAGCTACAGTATAAATTCACAACCCATAAAGAACACTCACAGACATCCACATAATACAAAATTCATGGAGGAAAAACTGCTTCAGATTATATTAAAAATGGAAAATGCCTGTATTTACAAAGGTGTCCCCGAGCTCTCTCCGGCTCTTCTCATACTCTGCTCACACCTCTACTACTCTAACTCAAAATGAGATCACCCCCCCAAAATCTCTTTTACCTAAGGGGCCTCCTTGAGCGCTTCCCTCCAGAACTCACCTACCCTAATCAATTACATTAAAGGGCTATCTAGTCCACTATCCGGAACTAGATCTCAACCTTACAAATCTTAAAGGCCGAACTACCTAACGCCTACACAAAGGCACAACTTCCCATGGCTCAATAGCCTAAACCATTAAATTACATTCATTTCAAATTTAAATGAGGTTGCACCTCCCTTTCACCATTTGAATGTATGCGCGCTGACGTGGCTGGCTGGCGTGGAGAGATGCTCCTCCATCACCTACATGCATGGAAAACCTAAAACATAAATTTATCATAGCATCTCAAATAACCTCGAAATTATAATGGAAAGAAACTGATTGCAAAACATTTAAAAAAAATGTTACCTAATCTTGTTTGATGATTTGCTTTTATACCCCTCTTCCGAGTATTATATGTTGTTCTATCTCTTTTTCTCCAATCTAAACACTAATCATTCTCTTAATTATCCTAGAATGCATATAATTCGTATATGAACTAATGTCATAATATGAAACGAACAAAATTGGAAGACATGGGCGTGCATCCAATATGGAAAAAGTGGAATCCAAATATGACAATTTTAGATAACTGTAAATTGGCAAATGCATAGGTCTCCCATAAATTTAAATAACTTTAAATTGGCAAATATGGTTGTCTTCCATAAATTTAATTCTTAGTAATGAAATTTTACTTAATGTTAATCATTCAAATTTGGAAATCCATGGTAATGAGGTTGAGGTACTGCTTGTAAAAATAATCATCTAAACATGGTAATCATATAGTGTTATAATAATTTTTTAATATGATGTAAGTAAAAAATTTAATGGATGCATTCATAAATGAAAGGAAGTTAATAAATCTCAGGACCAAGAAGAATATGCTAGCCATCAAATTATAGTTTTAGATTAAAAGGTCATTAATTATGCCCATTTCCAATAAGTGTTCACCTATAGGCCTAATTAGAGCCTCCATAACTTATTTATATGTTCTTCATTCTCTTATAACCTTCATCCTTATTGAAACTACTACTTATTTTACAAAATAAAATGTTATTCCCTATATTTTATGGCTTGTTCCTTTATTTTGATTATTTTTGTTGTTATAAAATGTTATTTTTCTTATATCAATGATTTAGTAGTAAAATCTAAAAATTGCATTATCTTCATTTCATAAATTCTCATAATTTCAATATGGTATAATAATATAATTTGTAAGAAAATATTTGATTACCTAATTATAAAGTTTATAATTTGTAAATATTTCATAATATTCCTATCTTGTTTTCTTCATGTTATAATTCTCCTAATTTCAATATAATAGTATAATTTGTAAAAAAATATTTAATTACTTAATTATAAAATTCATAATTTGTAAATATTTCAAAATACTCTAGCCTTCTTTCTTTTTTTAATGTTATTTTCTCACAATTCTACAACTATTACGATCACTATTAAAAAATATATTAAATTAATACCAAAAAATACATAATATTAACCTATATATTTTCCTACCCGTTGGGATAAATTCAAATCAAGCACATGATGTTATTTTGTTTAGCTTATGAAGTCATTCCCATATAATAATGTATTGTGGTTACACATTTTTAGGAATTGCGATTTAAATAGTTCTAACATTTCCGAGTTTTGTTTTACAATGACATTAATTTTAAGATAAACTTTCAAATTAGGAAACTTAATTTGTTTTATACAATATTATTTTTAATCTTTTAATATTTAACAAATTTTATTGGTTTTTTTTTCACACAGAAAAAATAGATTTATTGTTATTCTATTAGAATTACATGTTCTTTATGATTACAAAAAAAATTTATAAGATAGTAATATCTCCTCAAAATCTTGATATGTTGATTTGTACTTTAAGTATGTTCTAGATAGTATCTATTGATAGTTGTAAATTGCTTATATATCATACTTTCACTTAACAAAAAAAAGAAAAACTAACATCCTTCTAGTATCTAGTTACACTGTAATGTAGCATTAGAAAATCATAAAAGTTTGTATTTACAACATTTCCTTTGAAGATCTCCTCATAAAAAAACCATGGAAGGCGAGTTGATCAGCAATTGTGTTGAATTCTCTATCAATATACATAAAGTGGATATCTTCAAATTTAGTCTTTAAGCATAACAATTGTGTAAATAAAGTAGATTCATGTTTGTGGAGTCATTAATCCACTCAATAGTGACTTTGGAGTCACTAATTGTGTTGAATTCTCTATCAATATACATAAAGTGGATATCTTCAAACTTAGTCTTTAAGCATAACAATTGTGTAAATAAAGTAGATTCATGTTTGTGGAGTCATTAATCCACTCAATAGTGACTTTGGAGTCACTAATTGTGTTGAATTCTCTATCAATATACATAAAGTGGATATCTTCAAATTTAGTCTTTAAGCATAACAATTGTGTAAATAAAGTAGATTCATGTTTGTGGAGTCATTAATCCACTCAATAGTGACTTTGGAGTCACATCCATCATATTTTTTATGGATAATCTATGTGCAAAAAGGAGAAGTCCCTAATGTCCCAAAATTTTAGCCTTTATATTATTTCCCTTTCCTCATGCAATGTGTGCTTTATAACTATGATGAAAACTTAATTTTATGTAAATTCCAACACCACAATTGTCATTAAAGGTTGAATGCCAAAGAAACCTATTTCTTTCTCATCAAAGAAAAATAGGGTTTAGAATATAGTTTACTTTTTCCACTTCACCTGTTTCTTTTTGTTCTTTAATGTCTAGTTACTTCTGAAGTCCTTTCTTTGCCAATTTTCAAAAATGATTTTGTTCATGTATTTCCAAATTCTCCAACTAACCAGAAAAAAAATATATCTCATCCCTGGATATTTTGTAAACGAATGTAATAAATTTCTTTTTAAAATAGACTGCATCCATTTAAGGGAAATTAATAATTCTTTCCATATTTGTATGAACAAATGTTCTCTAGTATCATCATCTTGGAGACATAAACTGCAAACAATACGACATATGCCTCCCATTTTCTTATAATTTGCAACAATAGTATAATTTTGCTTGGAATATTAACACTCGAGTTAGACTTATACCACCATTTACAACCACCAAAATGTGAATTACTAACAATGCATTGATATGACTGAAAGTGTTCAGAAGCCCTATTCCATGGCCAAACAATCTTATCATCTGTGTTATTAAGATAAACTCCATTACTCTTCAACATGATAATGTACCTGTGCCATTCATTTGACAGATTTTCATTTAATCCAAGGTGATTGGCATTTATCCAATTTTGAGAAAAGTTTAGTGTGTTTGTAACGGCTGCTTGAGCAATGGACAAGCAATAGAATAGATACCGTTATTATTTAGGGTATGGATTAAGGGAGCAGAAAGATTATAAGAAGAGTTATCTCCAATGAAATTGGATCTTTCCCAATAACTTGTTTAGGTCGAGGAAAGGAATTCGCATGGTTTTTCCAGATAAGTTTAATATATATATATATAAATATTATTTCGTAATATTTTGTTAAATTCTTACCTCTGCTTCACCATTTAAGGCCATTTAGCGGCCCATCTTGTTCTAATGGAGAGCGTTTGATAAATGTCTATAGAAATTTACGAGAGAGTCTTCCGATGTTATAGAAATGGAGAGCCTAGCTGATCAGAATGTCATTATACTTGAAACAAAAAACACTGGTTGTCCTGACTTGGTAATAACTAAACCTATATTTGGTGCGGTAGAAAAGATTCCGTGAATAAATGCGATGGAGTGATCCGGTTAAATGGTCATCATTGATCATGATGATTCATGAGAGGATTGAAGTTTTAGGGATTTGAAAGCTACATTCATGATTTTCTTTTTCTTGGTCGAATTGCCTACCTCGGATGCAAAGCGAGTGTAGTCATTCACGCTATGTATTTCAGTGCTGATTAATTACTTCCACCATAAGTATTTATTCGTTGACCAAATCCATTCGCCCGCATATCGAGAGTAAAAATTGTGTCTGCCATTAATTTGTTCAAGAAGCTATGGCTGTCAGCCTGCTAGCAACTCCGAAGAAATACGGGACCTTGCCGACAAGGAGAACTCAAACCCTATACAGATTGTCGAAAATAATCCTTCATAAAAATCTCATCACCCATGGAATTCTTCTTCCTGCCGAGGACAGTCCGAATAGGTGGCAAGGGTGGGAAAGGTGGACGCCACCAAAGTGTATTAGGCTTCATCTTGGCCGGAAGCAATCATGTTTCCTTTCATATTTACTGGAGAATTACCTAAATTTAGCATTGCCCAAGGGCCGCAAGGGGACGAGAGAAAGGGATGAGTTTTTGTATTTGTTTGTATTACTTGTATAGTGACATCGCTACATTGTATTACGATATAGATATGTACAATATAATTGATTTGTTGACAAAAGCTTAATAGAGGAAAGAAATAGATCGTTCTAAAGTTGTGCAGCAGTTGAAGACGAGGCGTTTTGGGCCAGGCCAGACTTGACAGTATGGACGTAATGGAGAATCAGGTGTGCTGCTGGCTGAACCTAGTCAACTTCTCAGCATGAACGTGTTACTGCTGTGGCCGACAATGTTGATATTGTCATCCTCCAATTAGTCATTTGCCAGCCTTCTGGCGCTTATAAATTCATGTTATGAACCAATTCTGTAAATCACATGGGCTTCTGCCGTTTAAGTCTTGGAAAAACCATGCGAATTCCTTCAGATGCCGCAGTTTGGCACGATCCGATGAATATTTATGTACATTATTTCGAATATAAATGCAATTGCACCGTGCCAAGCTGCGTGCAGCTAAAGTACTACGCAGATCGTAGCTCATGACCGCTCTTTGCTCATTTAGTTCTGGGCAGAGTTCTGTGGTGCTCAACAACTCAAGTCCGGGGATACGGCTTTAGATGAGAGCTTTGTTTCTTTATGAAACATTGATTTAAGAATTCATACAAAGTTTTGATGGTTAAGTATATTTCTTTAGTGTTTTGGATACGTATTATTCAAAAATATCAAAGTATATTTCTTATAAGTATATTCTACATGTTTCAAAATTCGATATTCAACCTTCTTCTATGAAATTCAATCGAATTATTTATTTGACATTCAACATATTTCTACAAAATTTAATTCGTTTTATCATCTTTAAGGAAAAACGTATGAACTGCCATGTTTGCCTCTTTTTTCATTTCTTATTTCTATTCATAATCCAATTGAAATTGATTAGAAGCAGTTGAAGTCTGCATTTGTACTGCCCTGGTCAAGGGATTGCTTCCCTGACATCTGGACTATGCTACTATACATGTACACCGTTTAGAGAAACTGGAATAGAATTTACGGATTTTGATAAGGGCATTTCAATTTCTCTTTTGCTGTACTAATTTGCAGGTTTACTTGACCAGGAAAAATGAACGAACGTTCCCGGAAAGGAGAAGGGTTAGCATTCTGTGTTTCCTTATATAATCTTGTAGTAACTGTTTATTGTTTTGTGAAGCACTCCCCTGCATCCTTCGGAAAGGAAGAGTGCATGCTTCAGAAAGGAGGAGGGTTAGCATTCTGTATTTGCTTCTATAATGATTGGTTTCAGTCTCTATATCTGTTCCTAATCTATGATTGAAGGAAAAACTTCTCTTATATTACGAATTGATTTGGAGGGGAAGCAATAGATACTTCGAGAACCATCGGTTTTATGTATAAGATAGTTTTGATAATTGAATAGAACTTCTCAAAATACTTATTCATTTAACAGGATCTAGAGTAATGGAAACGATGCGTTGTTAGACATCTCCTTCTACGAAGTTTGAACATGTGCTAAGCTGCTGATTTACAATATATTTTTTCGGGAAGGGCTGATTTCCAGGGCAAATGGAAAGCACATTTGGGTGCAAGAGACAATAATTACATATTGCAATCGCATCCAATCCACGTATTTAAATAGACGGTCGATTGGATAATTCCATATTTGTAAAACTTTTATAGTGCAATGACATCCAAAATGACATCCGATCCACTTATTTAATTAGACTGTCAATTGGATAATTTCCATTTAAAGCTTTCAAATATTATCTGCGAATTTAGACAGTCAATGGGATTATTTCATACTTATTTCACTTTCATATATCATGTGTTGTCACAACCCAACAGTCAGATATATTTCACTTTTATTAGGCTGTGAACGAGTCTACGGGTTGAATTCACGGCCATTTGGGCCAGCCCATAGTTGTTGTTCATGGATTTAATGGAGAACCATGACCGCTACTGACCGAAGCCGACCAATTTCTGAGCATCAACGTGCTAGTGCTGTGGACTGCCATCTTGACATTGCTAATGCTCATCCTCCAGTATTTCAGTTAAATCTCCTCGATGCCCTTCTCAACTGCATGCACCTTGGCTTTAAATCGACATGATGAGCCAATTCTGTAATGAAGATAGGCTTCTATGGATTCAGGCGAGGACAACTAAAATTCATGCTAATTCCTTCATATGCAGTTTGGCACGATTATATTTGTAAATCCATGATCTCATTCGGGAGATGCAGTGAGCGATCTAGTTTGTCTTGGACCCGTCGTTTCTGTTGGTATTATCCGTTTTACTACCTCGATTGGTCAAAAAGATGTTGTTTACTTTAAGTAAATCTTTATCACATACTGTAAGTAAGTAAATAAATAAATAAACATATATATCTTCCTAGAATGAAGTGGCATATTTAATTTAAATTTTAATTTTATTTCATCTTATTAACATTTAATTTTAATTTTTTTAATATTTTAATCGAGTTATTTTTTAGTGATTTTTTTTAATATCAAAATGAAATTTAATTTAATATTAAGATTTTTATTATTCATTATATATTTAATTTAAAATTAATTATCATAATTGTTAATTTTTATTATCTATATTCTTTTTAATTTAAAAATAAGGATTGTTGTTATTAGGTTTAGAAGTGCTTTTTACACCTCATTACAAGGATACGAAATTTCCACATTCAAAGTTTTACATATATCATTTAAAAATAATACTAGCACAGCCACAATTATGTAGTTGATGAATGCCAAAAAGCATAATAAATCTACAAACCCTAGAATAAACCCTAATTAGGGTTTTGTGTACACATATACCAAAGCGTTTGTGTCCGGCCTTGTTTTTGATAAATGCACAATACTCATTAGAATTCGCGGCATATTTGTACGTGGGAGTGAAGGCTATGGAACCTTCCTCCCTTCCTTCAAAAAATTAAAACAGGTTTTACTTGGATCCGGCTTCACGGATTATAAAACTGAGCTTTATAGAGAATTGATTTTCGAGTAATTTACTGACCTGATCACATTCGAGTATGTCCTTCCAATCTTCTTTTTGGATTGATGACATAGTTATTTGGGCATTTGGTAATGACAGTGGATAGTTTAAATCCCCAAACGTTCGCCAGCAAAAAAAAATGAAACGCACATGGCATTGGGCGTTACCACAGCTCGCCAGCAAAAAACTGAAACGCACATGGCATTAGGCATTACCACAGCTCGCCGGCATAAACTATAAACTTCCAAATAACATTATTATCAAAACCTATATCTGTTGCATTTTTATATGAACCATTTTTATCATAACCTATATCTGCTGCACATGTAATGGAAAAAAAATAGGAATAAAAAAGTTTGCACTGTCATAATAACCTATATCGATTGCATTACTTTAATCCATGCCAAACCAAAATGAAACAAAATTGTGATATCCATGGATCAAATTTCTAGTTTTTGGTAATGACCCTTAACAAATGTACTGTTAAGGATTCGACGTTCAAAAACAGTCTAGGGATAGGGTACATATTAAATTATTTCCATCCAGAGATTTTTAAATCTGCAGCTTACAAACCACTGGCTGATAAGATAGGCCAATACGGACGACAATGATGTTATTAACAGTCCACAAATTTGTATAACCCTAAATTCAAATTAGGGCTTGACATAACTCATCTATCGAGTAATACAACAAATTTTAATATACCAAATTAGGGTTTGACATAACTCATCCATCGAGTTCTTTGCGGTTAGAATGACGGGCTGCCTATATGAAAGGCAATGGATACACCGTTTTGGCTAAAACGAGCCGTCAAAACAATGACAACCCTAAAGAACAATGACAACCCTAAAGCTCGCAGATATCGAGAGCTCGCTTAAGTATCCTCTGGGTGCTCTTCTTCGTTTGCAATTCAAGAAGCTCCAACACTTGATCGCTAAGGATATACGTTGTGGATACACGTTTGCAATTCAAGAAGCTCCAACACTTAATACACGTTTTTAGGATATTATGAAATGCGGGGGCGGTAGAGAATGGGCACGGAAAGTTCAAAAACGTGCAGACAGGTGAGGATGCTGCCACGGTTTAATTCTACTTAATCATTTAAATGTGGCAATTACATATCTTTACAGTACTTTTTTAATGTCATTAGGTAAATGTTAAAAAGTAAACATGTTAACCGATGCCTTGATAAATGAAAAAAAGTTATGAACAATAAATCTGACCCATTGATTTTGGAGGACGACTAAGAATGTGCCAGCATATTCAATGAATAGCCATCAGATTAGGTTTTAAGGTTAAATAAGGTTAAAAGATCATTAATTGTGCCCATTGTCAATAGGTATACACCTTTGGCGTAATAAATAAACTAAATATTTGAATATTCATTTTAAGTGAAATATTTTTATATTAATTTAAAATGAAATCAAAACTAATAAAAATTGCAACTCATTTATAAAATTAATTAATTAGTTAACATTCCATAGAAATATTAATTCATTTATAACATTAATTACTAAACATTTCATAAAAATATTAATTGTTGATAATGGTAAAGTATAATTTTTTTTAAATCATTAAACAATGTTAGTTAAGAATAACTAAAACATAAAATATGAGGGATGATTCATTGTTCGCCATCATTATCATGTTAGTCATGGACATTCATGTGAGAGAAATGATTCATTCTTTGCCATTATTATTGTTGGGCAGTGGAAGCAAAACTAGCATCAACAAGCAAGATTAAACAAGCATAAAATCAAGAACAACAATCACACAATTGACATAGTGATTTATGTGGAAACTCAATGCAACAAACAACCATGGGCAATGATATTCGGTATTCTTATTATTCAAGGGAGAATTACAATAGTAAATCTCAGGCATACAATCATCCTCTCCTCACACACTCTACTCTCTACACACCTTTCTCTCTAACCTCTATGGGTATGCTCGTATATATAACATGTATCACTTAGTTACACAAACTGATCATGAATAGACTGCATAGGTACACGAACAATTCATAAATAGATTGCATGCATGCGCATTCCTAAGATAGTTGCATGCATGTGCATGTGCATGGGAAATTTGTTGGCATGTTTCCAACAATATCGACCTTGGAAACAATTTACCTGATATATCTTCCACCTAATTAATTCATCACCTTTTCTACAAGCCAAGAGAATCCAAACACCATCGTAGCTTCTCTAACAAAATTGGCATCATAAACATGTCTATGGAATTCAATTTTGTATGGACCTTTTCAAGAGCCACTCCACTTCATCAACAACTTGTATTACAAAATGGTACTTAACATAAATATGTTTACTCTTACTGTGATATGATGGATTTCTAGTCAAATGAATACCAATTTGACTATCACAAAATATGTTCACTTTGTCATGCGTCCTCCCAAACTCAACCAACAAACCCTATAACCAAATTTCCTCCTTGCATGCATGTGAAGCAACCATATACTCTGCCTCAATAGTGGATAAAGCGACTATGTTTTCAAGCTTTGGAATCCAACTAACATGTCCTCCTACAAGAGTAAAGACATATCCTAAAGTGGATCTCATTTTTTCCAAGTCACCTGCAAAATCACAATCTACATAACCACAAACTCAATCTCTAGAACCATCATAGGTGATAGAATAATTTCTTGTGCCTCTAAGATATTGAAGGACCCATTTCACTACTTCCCAATGATCTTTTCATGGATTTGCTATGTATTGACTAACAACACCAACTACATGTGAAATGTCCGGTCTAGTACTCACCATCACATACATAAAACTTCCCATTGCATTATCATATGGTACACAAGACATATAATCCTTTTATTTATCATTATTAAGACATAAACCTGCAGAAATCTTGAAATGGGAAGCAAAAGTGATATGTACAGGTTTAACATTATTCATACCGAATGTCATAAGTATTTTCTCGACATAGTTTTGTTGTGATAACCACAACTTACCATTTTTCGTGTCTATGTGTATCTCCATGCCTAAGATTTGTTTTGTTGCTCCTAGATCCTTCATATCAAATGCCCTAGCCAACTGGGCCTTTAACTTGCTGATTTTGACCATGTTTTCTCTTTCCACAAGCATGTCGTCAACATATAACACCAAAATAATGAACATGTCATTTTCCAACTTTTTAAAGTAAACACAATGATCATATTCACTTCTTGTAAAATTTAGGCTCACCGTGAAGGAATCAAACTTATTATACCATTTCCTAGGAGACTGTCTCAGGCTATACAATGACTTCTTGAGTTTGCAAACAAACCTCTTATTGTGATCCTGAAAAAACCCTTATGGTTGTTCCATATATATATCCTCATCTAAATATCCATGTAAAAGCATTGTTTCAAGGAACTAGTGTCACCACAACATGAACTGAAACAAGCTTCACAACTGGTGAAAAGATCTCATGAAAATCAATACCTTCCTTTTGATAATACCCTTTTTCTACCATTCTTTCTTTATACCTTTAGAATTTATCATCAACACCATTTTTTAGTTTCTAGACCCACTTGCGGCCAAAAACATTCCTCTCCTTTGGAAGTTCTACCAGGTCCCATGTTTTATTCCTCTCTCAGGAATCCATTTCTTCTTTCATAGATTTCATACATTTAGCACTTTCATATACCTTAATTGCTTCCTAAAAAAAACTAGGTTCTCCATCAATAGAAACCAAAGCCACGGATGAAACATATTCATCATACCTTGTAGAAGGATTCGTGACTCATAAATATCTCCTTAGAGATGGTTGAGGCATATCCTCAGTTTCTTGGATATTTTCTACATGTTCATCTTATTCTTTTGGAACTTCTTCATGCTCCTCCCTTTCTAAAGATGGCTGAGTTTCCAAGTGAATTTGTTGAACTTGTGGTACATGTTCTTGTCTTGCTTCATCATCTATCAATTCTGATTTTAAGAGTGAGGATTCATCAAATACTACATCTCTGTGTACGGTGAATTTGTGGGAAGTAGGATCCCATAATATATACCTCTTAACTCCATCACCATAATGAACAAAGACATATTTCTTTGATCTAGGATCTAACTTAGAAAGTTGATCTTTAGAAATAAGGGCGTAAGCATCACAACCAAATATTCTTAGATTTGAAAAATCACATGAATGAACTATCCATACCTCTTATGGAATCTTACAATTTATTGTAGTTGATGTTGACCGATTTATTGGATAGTAGGATGAAATAACTTCTTCTACCCACAAATCCTATTGCATATTGGCATTACTGAGCATGCTCCTTTCTCTCTCTAGAAGAGTCATATTCATGCATTAAGCAACACCAATCTGCTGATGAGTATAAATCGTGATCTTATGTATTTCGATCCCATATTCTTTGCAATAGTTCTCAAATTCCACATATGTGAACTCACCTCCATTATATGTCCTTAAACACTTGATTGACCTGTCACTTCTCTTTTCAGCCAAAGCTTTGAATTGCTTAAAAATATTAAATACATAAGCTTTTCTTATAAGTAAATAGATCCAAACCTTTCTAGAGTAATCATCTATAAATGTCACAAAATATGACAATCCTCCAAAAGAAATTGTAGGGGATGGTCCTAAAATATCTGAATGAATGTAATCAAGGATCTTTTGCTTATATTCCTTCCTATCCTAAAGTTTTGTCTACAATGTTTTCCAAAAACACAATACTTGCAGAAATTCAAATTCGAAAACTTCAAACTTGGAAGTGACTTACGATCAACTAGTACCTTAAGCCTTTTCTCGTTCATATGACCCAAACATTATGCTATAAACAAGCATAGTCGCTTACATCTTCAGATGTTACCATTGCTTGATTTACTTTTGTCCTTCCTTCAAGTTGATAAAGGTTCTCGATCCTCTTTTCCTTCATGATTACTAAGATGTCATTGGACACCTTCAATACTCCACCTTGAGTTGTACACTTGTAATTAGTAGAATCTATAACTCCCAAAGATTTAAAGTTTCTTCTAAGTTCGGGTACATTCCTTACATATGTTAATGTTCTTACAGAACCATCATTAATTTTAATCCATACGCTACCAACTCCAACAATTTTACAAGAAAAATCATTTCCCATAAAAACAACACCATCATCAATAGATTGGTAAGTTGAGAACCAATTTCTATGAAGACACATGTGGTTGGACGCACCAGAATATAGTAACCAATCTTGATGTTGATGTGAAACATCACAAATAGACAATACCTTACCAACCATACCTGAACTAGAGCTTGAACTTGTTTCTGCTAAATTAGCTTCATTTGCTTCTTTTGTGGATTCCTCTTTGGATGCATTCTATCTTTTCCAACAATCCTTCTTAAGATGCCAAAATTTGTCACAGAACCAACATTTATGCTTACTCTTCTTTCCTTTTGATTTAGACCTTGATATACCCCTCATATTTTTCCTCTCTTTGTAGATCAACCTATGACCACCATTGCTTTTGTTGTTGAGGTTTCTTTACTGGATAATTTCTTCATCTCCTCAAGAAACAAAGCTCCCACAAAAATGTCATAATAAATGACATATGTTGTGCTAAACCACATAGTTGTGACCAGATAATCCCAAGACTCAAGAAGAGATCACTTGTACGTTATGTCTAAACTAGATAATTAACAAAGCAGAGTGTTGAAAACATTCAAGTGATCAACAATTTTCATACCTTCTTTCATGAACAAGCTATACAACTGCCTCTTCAAGAAGATTTTGTTCATCAAGTTCTTTGCCATGTACAGACTCTCCAGTTTGGTCCACAAACCTGTTTTTGTCACCTTGTCAGCGATTTTAAGCAACACTTCATCTGTCATGCTTGTTGGTTTCTTTGTCTTTCCAGCCAATTCCTTTTGCAATCCTTGTTGCACAAGAAGATCCCGCATCTTGATCTTTCATAGTGCAAAGCTATTCTTACCAATGAATTCTTCCACCTCAAACTTAGAACTCTACACTTTCTCCATTACCACACACCACCCAAAAAAAATTCAAAGCTTCTAATAAACAAGGCTCTTACAAAAAAACAAAAAACTCTTACAAAAAACAAAGTTAAAATTCAAAAAAGGTTTATAAACTATATATTGAAAAACCTTTTTCTCCAAAAACATAAAAGTTCCACCTTTTACCAAAAGATCCACCTCACCTTTTTATATTCTAAAAGAAGATCCACTTCACCTTTTTATATTATATCCCACCTTTATTAAAACTCACCTCCACTTAATAATACATCATCCACTCATAAAGTATTCGCCTTTTAAACAATATTCCATACCTTAACTTCTCAAACCATGCAAATTTTTAAGATTGACGCTCCTTGGAAGCCTTTGAGGAAGCGTCGTTTCGGGAGATAGCACTCCTTGAGTGTGTATGGGCGAGCGTTGATATTCTACCACTTTGTGGTGCTTGAGTCGGACGCGTTGATCGAGGAAAAAATCCTATTTGTTAAGTGTGATAGTGTGTCCGCGCCTCTAATAATGTATATGGAGCGTCGATGATCTTAAACTCACTCAATTACATCTTCTTGCACTCACAAGAGCCCTGCACACAATTTATCTTGGATCACTTGTGGTACCTATTCAATCTTTTCTGATACTACTTGTTGGGCAACGGAAGAAAAACAGAGCATCAATAAGAAAAAAACAGAGCATCAACAAGAAAGATTAAACACGCATAAAATTAAGAAGAACAATCACACAGAGCATCAACAAGAAAGATTAAACACGGATAAAACTAAGAAGAACAATCACACAGTTGACACAATGATTTATGTGGAAACCCAATGCGTAAAAAAAACATGGAAAATGATATTTGGTATTCTTATTATTCAAGGGAGAATTACAATACCCAATCTCAGGGATACAATCATTCTCTCCTCACCCACTCTACTCTCTACACACCTTTCTCTCCCACCTCTATTGATAGGCTCGTATATATAACATCTATCACTCAGTTACACATACTTATCATGAATAGATCACATAGTTACATGAACAATTCACAAATAGATTGCATGCATGCACATTCCTAACATAAGTACATACATGTGCATTTGACAACATAAAAAATTCTTTGACATGTTTCCAACACATTATCATTTTAGTCATGGACTTTCATGTTAGAAAACGTTTTTGCATAAAATTGAGATACATCTGTTTTATTATATAGATGTAAGGCATGATGAGGATATATTTCATATTAAAAAAAAAATAATAATTCAAAAAATCAAGTTGATTGGAAAAGGAGGAAACCCTTTACCTTCCATCTCATTCTTATAAAAATCGATTCTCATTCTTATAAAAATTGATGCATCTAAACCATGTGAATGGACATCCAAGGCTATCAATATTGAATATCCATCGAGGTGGTGTTGTCTTACCATGTACAAGATTTCACGCGACTTATTAAGATTTCCCTTATCTATTCCTCAAACGCAGGAAAGTGATTGAAATAGACAAAAAGGTGGCTGAATCGTTAGTGCTTCTATGTGCCATCATGGAAGGACATGATTTCGCGTTTATCCAAATCCAAACGTATAATTCTTAATATGCAGAAAACAAATATTAATAAGTTGAAGGTAAGTAATGGAAAACATTATCATACCCATAAGCGCTTTAATATTGGAGGGAAAAATCACTAAGATGAAGACATTTTCGTAAAATCGCATAAAGCAATAATGATGTGAACAATATAAAACCACACAAACCAATGATGATGTCAACCATAGAATCATTTTATGCTCAACCAAAAACTATCCATACATATAATTGAATTCATGTTAATTTCTCTCTTGCAACGTCAAAAGTAAAATCATTTGATGCCGAACTCAAAACTCTCTATACATATAATCTAATTTATGTTAAATCATTTGATGCCCAACTCAAAACTCTCCAGGCATATAATCTAATTTATGTTAACGGCTTGTGAAGATAAATAAAAATATATCTCATAACAAACATCCAAAAAAAAATACTAATTGATGTAGTATAAGATTGAAACCTTGGGAAAATGGTGTAAATGATCGACAAGGAGAATAGCTTCATAGCAGCTAGTCCCTGCCTAGATTAATAAAAAAACCGAGCAGAGAGCCCAATAAACGTGAATATAGCATTGAATTGATCCTTTGCTCCCGGGCCAGTGAACGTCACTCTGAAAAAAATGGTATAAGTCGGCTAGGTTCTTTTCTTCATTTCATTATATGTGTATTCATTTCATTATTTATGTACTAGTATAAATTGGAATGAAACAATTATAATAGCCTTGTCCTCAATGAGGAAAATTTATGTATTCATTTCATTATTTATTTTATTATTTATGTATCAGCATAAACTGGAATGAAACAGTTATAATAGCCTTGTCGCGAATGAGGACAATCAACTATAGTAGTCATGTACTATGGATAACATATATAGTATAATTAATTATTTTGTTTGTGGTTTTATATAGTATACATACATATTATATGGAATAAAGTTATGTTTGTCTTTTGCAAAATTAAATAATTTGAATTTATTGAATTTTTTAAAATTGTTTCTATAGATATTTATGATAATTATTTTAGATAACACAATTATTTTAGATAGATCATTGTACATAAATGTTTTAGATATAATCTTTATAATATTATAAAAACATTTTACCATTTTTTTTTTCAGAATTTGTGTTAAAAAACAGATATTTATCTATATATATGTTACAAAATCATTTTACTATTTTAAATATTGATAGAATTGATCATCTTATTAATGCATCATCAACATAACAATTATTTTACTATTTTAAATATTGATATAATTGATCATCTTATTAATGCATCATCAACATAATATAAGTCAATTAAATTCTATAATAAAAAATTTAATTTTTTTTATAAAATTTAGTAGTTATATATATTTCAAAATCATTTTACTATTTTAAATATTCATATAGTTGATCATCTTATTAATGCATCATCTACCTAACATAAGTTAATAAAATTTTGTAATAAAATAAAAAATGCTTTATAAAATTGAATAATACATCATCTTCCTAACCTAAGTTAATAAAATTCTACAATAACATAAAAAATTATTATAAAATTTAGTGATTATCAAAACATATTATTTATAATATAAAAATATTATATAGTATTCATTTATAATAAAACAAAAGAGATGCGAACGATTTAATCTCTATCTTTACCTTTTAGTAATGTTAATGGCTCAAACAAATTGAAACCAAATATATATAACTAATAACTATATAACTAGTCAATAATTCATTAGCTGATAATAATGCTAATGGTCCAAAGAAACTGAAACCAAATATATATAGAACTAGTCATAATTATAGATATTTTTTTATTTATTATTTTTATGAAGTCAAAGTACGGTTGTTATCGGTTTTCATATAACTTAGTAAAATAAATCCATGATAAATAGAATTAATGCATATTAATGCATATTATTATTATGTTATCATATTATTATGTGTGTTTATATTATATAGTGATTACTTTATAAAATATTTTATTAATAATATTAATATACACAACAGAAATCATATGTAGTTGGAAGGTCACAACGACAATTCGTGTCGATGCATTGATGGGGCCCAACCCCTAATGCACAAGGTAGTTGTAGGGTGGGAACATGTGGTTGGCGATAAATGGATTCCAAGTCATTTTGAATATGTTGCAATATGTACACATGTAGAATCTATATGCATGTGCTGATTTTGCTCATCCTTCACTGAGGTAATGGTTTCAAATCACATGCACACCAATTTCAACATTTGTAGGGTCTCCCTCCTCTAGTGTTCCATCCTTGAAAAAAATTACATTTTAGGCCGATCAATGAACTAGTGGGATTCAAATTCACAATGAAAGTGGTAAGAAATTCGAAAACTTGTGAATATTTGGACATGTTTATTGTTTAATGCTTCCTTTTTCACAAAAAAATGTCATACCCTAGGATCATACTAGAGTGCGCGATCTCCCTCCAAGAGCTTAGACTTGGGATTCGTAAGAGCCAATGAACGTTAAGTTATTTCATGAGTGAATTTAGGTTAGTTGGGCGAGCGACACAGTGCCAAGTATGAATTCACCAAGATGGAATTGCGACGGTTGGTGAATTGACCAAAGAGCTAGTTGGATGGATGCCCTACGAATACATTGGCACTCCACAAGTGATGGGGGTGCATTTTGAGTGTTTCATATAAGTGGGTGGCCTATGAATACATGGCCACTCCACTCAAACATTTTGTGAATTTGGGTGTGATGAAAACATGCACACCCAAAAGAACGCACAAGAGGTGGCTTGACGGATGCAAAACCAAGGATGGGCACCCATGGGAGCTTTGGGTTCCCCATCGGTGAGACGGGTCGACAAAGAAAATATGAACACCCAAAACATGCAATGAACGTCTTCTGATGCGGTTGAGAAAGAAAATGGATGAAGGAATAAATTGGGAGTGTTTAACCAAAAGTTGACATCGGGTGGGGAAGCGAGCGTGATTGGAAGATGAGTGTGCCCATTGACTACTCGGTTGAACCCACGAAAGTGGAAAAATAACCAAGAGCTCACGTCGGCTTATGATTGAAGGGATGGGTCGGTTGGAAGAGTTGTGTCTTGAGGAAAGGGCGCACGACTATTTAACCAAGTGCGAGCTGGGAATTTGGGAATTTGGCTAAGGGAGGGAGTTGGGAGACAATTCTTCATAATCATAGAGTGAGGAGTTTGACACAATTTCCAAGGAGGGATATGATCTCTCTCCAAGGAGCCAAGTAGAGCCTTGAGGGTAACTTGGGCTACCTTGGGGAGGAGCCTTTGCAGATCCAACCAAGTATTTCTCAAGGAAGTTGTTAAGGAAAATTAAACTATGGCAAGGAAGGAAGGGTCACTTCAAGCTATCGACAGAAGTAAATGTATGAATCGAGGAAGGGGACAAACACACAAATAAAGAAATACAGGTATTGCAGAGATGAATTCTAAGGTGGTTCATTCTGCAATGACGAAGGAAACTTGCTGAAAAGATCTATGACTTTGCGGCTTCTACTTAGCAAAAGATTCTTATGTAAACATTCTTCCTGTGGCACAAGGGTTTATCTTGACACACTATTGTTCGGTTTTGTGTAAATATGTCTCTTGGGTATTAGGCCATTTTGGTCACTCACACATATGTTTTTTTTGTACTTATATGAATGGTTTCTTTTACATTAACAACTAAGTATAAGATAACAAAGACATAACATAAGTTATAAATGAAGTTGTAATGAATTATGGTGTAGTCCAAATCAATTAAGTTATTTTTCTTCTACCAGTAAACGAACGATTGCGAAGTCACATGGTGACTGGGATCATCACATGATTCCATCGCCTAACCGTAGGCTCACCAGGCCCGTGGAAGATGGTATTCAAGCCAAATTGATGGACAATTTGGAAATCTCATTGAGAAAACAGATAAAAAAATCTAAAGCATGCAAGCAAGGTCATTTTTGGTACGTTAAACATGGGTGGTTGTGAAGGTAATTATATGGTGCAGGAAGAGGCGTTGTCACAGAGTTGAAACATCGATCGAAGAAGTATTTTGAGAAGTTGGTGAGCTAGGTCACTTGAATATCGGTTGATGTGCATGGTTTCATGGTGTTGAGACACTACAGGGCGTGAAGATAATAGATGGAGAAATGGAATATGGGATTCGTTGGGTGCAGCCATGAGGAAAGTGATTTAGATGGATTTCGAATATCATACTTTTTCAGTTGCAGACTTGTGACAACAAGAAGACTCAAACCATGAAGATGCCAAAGAAGTCATGAACAAGTATGTTTTTTCTAAAGTTCTTTACAAAATATGAGTTGTTTCAATGGGTTCATTGAAGAGAGACAAGAAGACTTGGTCGAGGACAAGTGCAGCATGTTCCCATCGTAGACTTGGGAGACGTCCAAGTGTTGTGAACTTTGCCAAAGACATGAACAATTTAGAGAGCTCAAAAGAGGGTAGATGCGAATGAAGAATTGGAGCAATCTACTTGGGCGAGTTCTAGAAGAGGGACTTAGCCATATTTGGTGGAAGAAATGGGGATGAGTTGGACTATTGTTGTAGTTTCTTATGGTGTTCGTTGAAGGGATTGTTGTGGAAAAGAAGGCATCAAGCCGTGTATTTTGGTAGAAAATTTGGATGAGGTACTTTGGTGCATGAGTGCCTTAGACATATTGGTTGATTCTTAACCATCACAACAGAGATACAAACATTGAAGTGTCTTGATATAGGCAAGACTTTTTGTTCCAAGAAATGAATGGAAGCAGCAAAGAGTTGATCAAGGAGCCTGATGATATAAAACACATCCCGAGTGGATAGGGTGATGTGCTCCTACTCATGGTACCAGACATGAGATAGGTAGGTCATTCTCAAGATCCTTGTGAATGTGGGATGACCCAAATCATCGGTTAGAGTTGATAGAGGAATTGGATCAAACTTGTTTAGGAATGGAAGTCTTTGGGTGGCTCGTTCCACTTGGATTCATTTGGACAATATGTTGAGACAATTCTGAAGAAATTTGTATACATATGCAGATTGGAATATCGCACAGGAAGGATGAAACAAAGAATGAGGGTAGTGCGGAGGTGATTGTTGGATGTGCGAAACTAGTGCATTTTGAGTGTTTTGTGAACAAGTGATGAAGAGGATAGGAGGTTGATTGATGAAGAAAGGGCCATGTTTTCCTCGGGAAGATTAATCAAGTGAACCAAGATTTCATGATGGGAATGGTTGAAGCAACAATGAGGTAGACATGAGCGCCCTACACTCTGTAGGAGGAGCAAAGAAAGTGAATTTTGTTGGTCATATGGGTGACAGACATGCAATGATATCCTTTAATTCTTGAATATCTTGGTTATGAAATGAGCTGGGTGCAACGATGGCCAAAGAGACAACAAATTTTGCAGCAGAAAAAAAAATGAAGGAATGAATGGAAGAAGGCATGAGGTTCCATTTCAAGGAAGATAAAAGAGGCAACAAGGGAGTCATTCAAGAAATTTGTCAAGAACTACATTGGAAAGATGCCCGACAAGTGATATCAGGGAGTTTTCTACTGGTATGGGACCTTAGGTGCACAAACGTTCTTGGGGAGCTTGGATAGTGCAGATTGACTCAGTGTTGTTGATTGCAAGATGTACTGGCATGAACGCAACTTTGTTAGAAGTAGGTGAGAAATACTTTGGGTGGTTTTTAATGTCCAAAACTACCTTATCTGTGCATACAAGACATTGGCCCTTCCATTTACATACTTTTCCGAAATACTACTGAGGCTTCCTTTTAAAAAACTATTTTTTGGATAGTGTAAGTGCCCTGCTGCACTAATATCCTGCGTACACATGTGTGATGCATGCTATTTAGAACACATACATACATTATTTTCATCCTAATTATATCACGTTTACCTCCAAAATTGGCAAAATAGATAAAATTGCACAAATTTCGGTGGAGTTTACGAGCTATATAGGGTTTCCTAACCATTTTACCCCTTGTAGCCGATCCCCAAACCGAATAATTTTTTTTTTCTCATAAAAATAGGTCTTGGGGAGACATTTAGGGACACACAAAAGAGAATAAGAAAACTCTACCCAAATCCCTTCCCCTTATTATCCCAAGATTTGCATCCTATTCTGAGTTTTGGCCTCAACCTTCCCCTCTATCATTTCTCCTTATGAAACCTTTCCTCCTTCCCTAGGTGATATGTTGGTTGTGATAATATAATGTGGGATTGATGCACTTGGAGAAACAATAGGGGATCCCAGACTTGTTTTCTGGAGTAGTTTGCGACAAAGGTTCTAATCCTTTTTGTCCCAAAATTGACTAAAATAGTTCATTCCTATCCCAAAACCCTATGTTTACATGATTTTATTGATTTATGGATTTATATCTATGTCTAAACTTTTAAAATGATAAGTAGAGATTGCATATGTTGTTGCATTGTATTCCTAACCTTCTACAGGTCATCTTTAGGAGGAGACTAGTAATCTAGGAGGCGACAATAATGAAAGAAGCTGACACCAACCACAAGGACTAAAGGTGGACTCATTAGTCATCTTTCCTTTCTTTATCATTACTTATTTTAGGTATTTTGGGGGTAGCTTAAGGGTAGAAAAATATTTTAAGGGAGTTAATGCTCTACCTTTACCTTAGACCCAGTATTGGGGGATTTTCCCTGTAGCATAATTGGCAACTCCACTAGGGAGTCTCTATAGGGTCTTAGTGGGAGATTCTGTTTTTTTTTTTTTTTTTTCAGTTTATCTTTTAGTTTTCCAAGTTTACTAAGTAAATTAGGGTCTTTGGTCACCTTCGAGGTGCCTACCATCCTTCCCCGCACAATTGTCTATCCAAACCTTTTTCTTTTTGAAATTTTGTAGAGGTGTACATGCCTTGTCCTCTGTATAACCCACGTATATACAAATTTTTCATAGTATACATCCTATGTACATATGTAGGTTTCTTGTGCATACACATGCCTCTATTTTTTGGAAGGTTTAAAAAAAAAGGATTTTTCCTTTCCTCACAAGAAGCGTTGTGCTTCTCAATCCTTTTTGAAACTCTTCAGGGTCTCTATTAATTATGTTTGGTTGTGTTAAAGATTTGGTTTATCTTGTTATTTGTAAAGAACAATTGTTGTTTCTTTATTTTCTTTTGTTTGTTTTGAAGGTTTAGGGTGAACCTATAAGCGTTATATCCTCCTGTGGATTCCAGTGAAGCCTTGCATTCAGGAAGTGATTTAGGGTCTGTGTTAGTCTTAGAGTTTATTTTTTAGTTACCTTACTTATGTTTTAAAAAATGAAAAAGATCATTTACTTTTTATTTTCTTTCCTAAGCATTCAAAACATAAAAAAATATTGCATTTAGTTATGCATTTTTGTTTGGCAGTTGTAGCATAGGTTGTTTATTACAAAATAAAATAGTTCTTTTTCAAAGTTACTTCTTTGTTATTTCCTTAAGGGTTTAGTAGTTTTCATTTACATTGTAAAATGAAAAGCACATTCTAGGAAACTTTTTTCATTTGAGGATCTCGGAATACTATTTCAAAAAGTTTGTATTTACAAAGATTTAAAATCCATTCTTTCATTTGATGAAGCTAGTTTACTTTTGCATGAATGCTCTAAAGTTTTTATTCTCTTTCATCTCTTGTAAACACCATAATTTGCATGTCTATACCCTTCTTGGTAAATTAAGCCACTTAAAATTGACGATTAACCCTCAAAATCATCTATACTTTTGTTTGTATAGTTCACTAAGTAGTCTAGGCTCTAGGGCCTTAAAATAGGTGTGGAGAAGAAACTCTTCAAGGCCTCTTAAACAAGAATAAGAGTATACGATAGGGAGTGTCAGTGTCCATTTTTGTAAGAGTCATCCAATACCCCACTCTAACACAGGGGATAAACATGAGGTTGCGTGAGGAAAGGTAAAGGAGATAACTCCTCCAAAGTCAAACCAATTGTAGTGGGGATCATATATTGTGGGTCATTCCTGGGAATTGTGTTGATCACATTTGACTACAGAGCCTCATGGACCTAGAATCTGTTCAAGATCCTTAGTTGTATTCTGGACCATTTTCCTTCAATACCCTCGAAAGGCTTAACACATTGTTATCCTACTCATTACGATTGACCTGACAGTCAAATGTACCCTCGTAGTGATTCAATGCGAGATGGAAACCTAGTTTCATTTTTTTAGGGACTTACACACATGATTGTGAGGGTATATCATGATACCTATGGCAGAAGTCGGATCACGATTTGGAGAGTATAATCAAAGTTTGTTTTCATGATCGAGTTACACTTGCACCAGTAAGTTTCTCTAGTGTCGATTTGCGTAATTGTTCTTCCTACCAATGAGTTGTTTGCTTGATTTTCCGTTAGGAAATTTTTAGTGTGTTCTCTTTGTTTCACGCTAGCTCAAACTTATAGTGTCGACTGATCATTTCACAAGGTGGAATTTCAACAACTGCATTGTTCACATAGGCTTCAGGGCCTACCATCGGTTACTTTGGAGCCACCTCCTCAACCACTAAGGTACATGCTAGATCAAGAGGTTTCATTTGAAGAGACCGGGCCACATGAAATTATACCCAAGCCGACTTCTAGAGAATACTTTCATTCACCGGAGGATTCCATCATTTCTAATCTTGAATTTGAAGGCTTCAGACTTGGAAAACCTTTGACCACTAACTTGTCGGTGCCACTTTAAATTCAAATATTCCCTGCTGAAGTGACTTCATCGGAATGTCAATTTGTTCAGCGAGCGGTGATGGAAGCAATTAGTTCTATTTTCGCTTGGAGTCCTCATACTCCCATCTCATATGTCGTATGAGGGGGTGTTGTACCTCCTCCCCCACATTTTCCTATTAGGACTATGGCTATCCAGACAGCCACCACTTCGAGAAGTGGCACAATCCCCTCGACGAATCTGACCATTGTTCCCTCTATCCAAAATGTGTCTTTCTCTCCCTTTTCATATGGGATGTCAAGTTTTGACCCTAGTTCAGTCCTGACCTACTCTACTCTAAATATTGTTCGTCTGGGGATAGGGAGCTCTAATTCTCCCTTATAAGGATTAGTCTTGGGAACCACTAGACTATTCAACATTATCCCTTATGGTGTGGGTCATATCTCTCCCCCATCCCCTATGCAGGAATGTATTTTCCAGCAGCCAATCGATTCTAAAACCAAATCTATTTTGTTTAGTGGGGGTATTCATGGACCTCATTCCTACATGAATCTAGTGGGGTGTATTCTTTTTTATTTGTTCAGTGCATTTTGAAATAATGATTTCTCATTTTATATTTTCTCAGTAGGGGGAAACCCCATTTTTGGTCAACCAAACCCTATGCAAGTTTTCTTTCCTTCACAGGGAGCGATGATAGGAGTTTACTCCTCACAAGGTCTTGGAAATCATTAGAAAGGCTTGTTTCCTTTGCAAGGGATGTCGATCAGGGGAAACTCCTCCCACACTAAATGGAACCCCATGCATAGTTCAATACCTATGCTAGGAGGGTCGAATTGGGGCATCCCCAACCAAGGTCCTTGGAATATTGATCATTTCACAAGGTGAAATATCAACAACTCCATTGTTCACATAGGCTTCAGGGCCTGCCACCGGTTACTTTGGAGCCACCTCCTCCACCACTGAGGTACATGCTAGATCAAGAGGTTTCATTTGAAGAGACTAGACCACATGAAACTGTACCCAAGCCAACTTCTAGAGAATACTTTCATGCATCGGAGGATTCCATCATTTTTTATCTGTAAGTTGAAGGCTTCAAGCTTAGAAAATATCTGATCACTGACTTGTCAGTGCCACTTCCAATCCAGATATTCCCTAGTGAGGTGATTTCACCGAAATGTCAATTTGTTCAATGAGCAGTAATGGAAGCAATTAGTTCTATTTTCTCTAGGATTCCTCATACTCCCATCTTAGATGTCATAAGAGGGGGTGTTGTACCTCCTTCCCCACATTTTCTTGTTAGGACTATGGCTATCTAGACACCCACCATTTTGATAAGTGGCACAATCCCCTCGATGAATCTGACCATTGTTCCCTCTATCCAAAATGTGTCTGTCTCTCCCTTTTCATATGGGATGTCGAGTTTTGACTGTAGTTCAGTCCTAACCTACTCTACTCTAAATATTGTGGGGATCAGTCTTGGGCACCACTAGACTATTCAACATTGTCCCTTATGGTGGGGGTCATATCTCTCCCCCATCCCCTTTTCACGAACGTATTTTCCAGTAGCCAATCGGGTCTAAAACAAAATCTAGTTTGTTCAGTGGCAGAATTCATGGAACTCAATCCTACATGAATCTGGTGGGGTGTATGCCTTTTTATTTGTTTGGTGCATTTTCAAATAAATTTCTCATTTTATATTTTCTTAGTAGGGGGAAACCCCATTTTTGGTCAACCAAACCCTATGCAAGGTTGCTTTCCTTCGCAGGGAGTGATGATAAGAGTTTACTCCTCACAAGGTCTTGGAAATCATTGGTAGGGCTCGTTTCCTTCGCAAGGGATGTCGATCGGGGGAAACCACTTGTACACTAAATGGAACCCCAGGCATGGTTCAGTACCTATGCCAGGAGGGTCAACTTGGGGCATCCCCAACTAAGGTCCTTGGAATACTGTGTGGGGAAAAATCCCTACACAAGGAATGTCATCCAACTATAGGAATCAATTGACAATGTAAAATCAACCGCAAGCTTCTTTTACTGGATGGGGCCACCATGGTTTCTTCCAAAACCCTTACCAACAACCAAAATTTTCTTCGAATCCTAGTGCCATCGAAAACCTATACCCCTCTTTTCATTTGAATCCACCACAACCTAGACTACCTTTCCTGGAAACTCTACATTTTCCATACTTTTCGATACTTTTGAACGACCTGATCAATCATGATCCACATTGGCCCCCCATGCCAACTAAGTTTCCCTTCGAAATCCCTAAGTTTGAAGGAAACCCTATAGAAGATCCAGGTGATCATGCTACAAAATTTCATTTATGGTGCTCATCCAACTCGTTAAAGGATGATTACATTCAATTGAGTTTTCTTCAATGCACTCTTATAGGGGGTGCCATGAAATGGTATATCAAGCTCGATAGATCAAAGTACGCCTACTTTAAAGGCCTCACTATGGTCTTCTTAGACCATTACCAGTTACTAGTAAGATACAATGTCGACACTGAGTTGTTGGCCAACTTTGACCAAACAAAAGTTGTTCGTATCTTCGATCACATCCAAGAATGGGGATGATGAAAGAGTTTGATCAAAGTCAAGGTCCCTCCCTCATTGTTTCTCAAGTGGTTCCTTGTGTATCCAAATACATCGCAACAATCAAGGGTTTTTCCGAAGAAGCAGATATCATGAGATCACAACAACTAGAGTTGATCTACTGTCAATCTGGTATGCTATATGAGATCCTACTTGATGCACCAGGGTCGACGTTCGACAAGACCAAACAAATTTATCAGCTTCACGTCGAAGAAATAGTAGGCTCAACACAGAGCAAGTGCACATATTAGTTGACTAATCAATTACAGTATTTATCGATTCAACAAAATGTGGCCAACAAAAATCCTAGTTTCGTTACCCCCATAACCCAATCATCGGATGTACACAATGTGCAATCGAAAAATCCCAAGGGTAACCAGTAAACCAAGGGAAAGAGGTAATAAAAAACAAAAAAGGTAAGGTGGATAAGAAGTATTCAAAGAATGTTGGCGAGGGAAAAAATGAAAAGAGGAAGTTTCCATGTAAGATTTGCATGGACAACCACTTGACTCACCAATTCCCTTGGCTTGACGAAGCCCAAAATCTATTGGTACAACAACAACCTACCATGTTAACCAACCCTTTTATGCAAGGGATATTTTTTTCTCAAGATTCCTCATCCTTGAACATGCTTGGGGGAAATAAATGAGCCCCCACACCTAATACTAACAACAGAGACACAAAAATTTATATGATGAAGTCTAAAGCTCATCTACAAAATAGGGCTCATAATTATGGAACACCACAATCTATTGAGAAGGGAAAATAATCCTCCAACCCACTACCTCCTATTCAAATTGAGAAGAATGTGGAAGAAAATATGACTCACATCCCTAAGGGTGCGTTCAAAAAGGATTCTCACAACCTGAATCTAAGGGTTGGTCAGAATTACTCTGTTCTGGATGATCTGGCACAAAATCCTTGTGAAATGTCTGCTCTGGAAGTTCTCCAAAGTTTCCTCTCACATAGTAAATCGTTGTTGTCTTCCATGGGAGTGGTCGAGACCACTAACTCATGAATGATTTTTTTTACCCTACAGATTATAAACCTCGTCTTCCTCACCAGGCAACCTTTTAGATAGTAGTGGTGTATGCCAAAAAATAGTTGACACAAAACATTTTCCGTACGTTCATCAATGAGGGTGCCTTGACTTGCGTGATGTTGTTGGTATGTTGGAAGGCCATTGGAAAACTTGATTTTTCTACGTCACTCACATTGCTAACTACATTTCATGATCAATCTTTTCGACGACATGACATAATTTCCTTGTTCCTTGTTTAGTTGGAGGGAAAAACTATGTCCGTCGAAGTAGAAGTAGTCAATGCGCCTCTCGACTACAATATTTTGTTAGGGAGGAGTTGGACCTATGCTATGAAATAAGTTGTATGATCCACCATTTTTTGGGTCTTATGTTTTCCTCACAAAGGTCATATTATAATCATTGATCAATTATCCTTCTCCTGTCCCAACCCTTCATTGGGGGCATTCACGGTCCCGATGATTGACAACCCATAGCGAGGTATCGTGAAATTAGGTGTTGGATTATTTCCATGTTTAATGGGTACTTATGATTATTCATCGTTTGCCAATGATGTCAAGTATATTTTGGTTGTCCTTGACCAGCTGAAGGTTGAGATTTCTCAAGTCACGTATTTTATAGAAAGATACTTTAACGACTCGTGGATTTTACCTTCCCCATCAGCTTCTATGGAATCAATAGGGAACTCTGGAATGGCCATGCCCTTATCCACTGCTAAGGTTGCATAAATTATTGTCCAAAAATCCTTGACCAACCCTGATCCCTCTCACCCACAAGAGATAGATCCCATTCTAGAGCCTATTTGGGCTTAAGAATCTATTCCCACTTACGATCCTATGGAATTAGTATTTCCCTCTAACGAAGATATTTTAGAGGAAATGACTGGGATAGACAAACCTTGGGATTATCTTCACAACCGATCTTATTTATTACCCGAGATGAAGACAATAGAGGCATGAGATTTCATTACAATAATGCCTAGATATGCCCCTTGTCCTGTTAACCCTCTCGCCACACATGGAATATATTCTGATGGAAACATGGAAAGTATAGCTGAAACAACTCCTTGTTGGTTGTGGAGCCTGATTATCTTCCTGATTCAGAGGTCTTTGCTTTCAGCCGTGTCTATACCCCATGAAGTATTTACACCCCAGAAGTATGTACACTCTTCCACGCGGGGGAGTGCAGAGGGGGGGTACCCCCTCTGCGGGGTCCGGGGGGTCCATTCCCCCGGCTGGGGGGTCTGGAGGCAAGCGGGCCCCCAGCGGGGGTTCGGGGGAAGCGTCCCCTGATGGGGGTTCGGGGGCGAAGCCCCCGAAGCAAAAATTGCCTTATAAAAGTATATGTAATTTCATTGTAAATCTGGACCGTTCCTTATAAGGTCGCAGATCTAACGGTAGAGATTATGTTAGGGTTTTTTTCCCTAGAAGGCAACCC